>JAUESH010000033.1:7255550-7274902 GCA_032275165.1 Synergus magnus
CTTTTGAATTCCTCTGCAGTATTAAAAATTTTTTTTCAAATCCTTTGAGTTCTTTTAAAAATCACTTGAAATTTTTTAAACGTTTCCAATCTTTTGAACTTAGCTTAAATTCCTCGAAATCTTCTAAAATTGCTTGAATTCAGTTAAAGATTCAGTTTTAATGCAGTTAAAATCAGTTTTTAATTCTTTTGAATTTTTTTGAATTGTTTTGAATTATGTGAATTTTTTTTTAATTCTTTCGTATTCTTTAATTTATTCTGAATCCTTTGGAATTCTTTTTAAATCCTTTGAATTATATGCAATTCTATTATTTATTTTTATTCTGAAGTCTTTTTCAATATTTTATGAATTTACTGTAAATATTTTGAGACCTTTCAAAATCCTACTACGAAATCGTCCAAAATCCTTGAAATCTCTTGACTCTGGAAATTTTCCGTTGAGAATTTAAATTCCTGAAAATCTGTAAAAATATCGTGAAATCGCTGTTTGAAATAAATATTAGGATAAAAGTCAGATTGACTGGAAACTTCTCGCCGTTTCAACTGTCGCTTCTAAGGTGACGGATCTCGTATCTTTCTTCACAGCAGTATCATATTTCCTATCTGAGGTTGCCATCTACTTTTTTTCTTCCCATCGGTATTGGCATCCACTAAATCTACACTTTTAACTGAAACTAAACATAGCTAAAACGGCTAAAACAGAAGATAGGTAGCTATAAAATAATTATAGAGGCGATTCCAAATATTTTTCGAAAAGTTGCCTAAAAGGTTTCGAAATGTAACATATTTTCTTTTCTAAAAATTTGCGTCCAAAACTCTTAAAAGCGAAGGATTAGATTGAAAACATTAATTTAAGGGTGTTTGGTCCTTATACAATCTTACCCCGAAATTCGATCTTTTCATTTTACTTAAATATTATAATTAGGTATTTTTCTGCTCTATTGTGCTACTCTTTTTTGAAAATACCGAATTTGAATTTTCGAAAATTATGTTTTCTGTATTCTTTCAAATGCGGGAATTTAGTCTGTCGGCAAAAAGATGTTGTCCGAATAAAGTAGTAAATATTCATTTCCAATATTCATTGAGTAAAATGAAGAGTTAGAATGTCGAGGTTGGATCTTGAGTCCAACAACCTTAATTTCGCAAAGAGCGGATTTGCGTAAACCAGTTTAGTTTAGCTCTTCACTGGGAACGGAGAGTTACGCGTCTTAATTCCTTTTCCCCTAAGACCTCCTAAGAAGAGCCTATATGGACTGCCTACCCCAATGAATCTTTTATATCTGGGTGCAACAATGCCTTACGAGGCTGTAACAGGCTAGTCCTTGTAAAGGCTATTGTTAGGGACAAACATCTGCTCGAAATACAAACCGCTAATAAAAACATACGACTGAAAAAAATTAGGAGAGGAACTACTAAATTCTCTCAATGGTGTAGATTCCGGAGAGGGGGAAAGGGTCCCGAGGTGGGAGGAAGCTGTGAAAGGAAGCGTGGAGAAAAGGTATAGGTATCGCACTACTTAATGTAGGTGTCGGACTCGAGATGAATGGGGAATTGGGCATTGGGGATGAACGGTTGGAGTGTTGTAACAGGATTAGGATGAGATATTTCAAGAAATGGAGATAGAGATGGATATAGAGATAGACATAGACCCTTGTGGGTGCGTTTATTTAACAAGTGGCTTGCCAGCTTTTAGGGAAAATCTTTTTTGTAAGCTGTTTACTCTCGAGTGGGATCCTTTCCTCTTTAAGGACTCTAAATCCGGTTGTGAGGTAGATTATAGTAATTATCGACCATTTGGGTTTATCGCCCCTTTTCCTCTCGGAGAAATCGATTTTATTATTCCCAGCCTCGCAAAATTCACTTCCTCGAGATCGAGAACAGAAAATCCTAAAGATCATTTTTAGCCAATTGTCTTGAGGATGTTCTCAGTGTACATTTAGGCTCAAAATTAAATAATCTTTTAAATGGTTTATAAAATAAACAAAAATACATATTGTTAACTGTAGAAAGTTTGAAAGAAAATCTAAGTGTTTGGAAGCGGGAGGGGGATTTTGGTTGGAAAGTAAGGGGGGTTTTGGATATAAGGGGGGGAGGCGATTTGGTTAGAAAGGGGAGGGAAATTTCGGTTAGAAAAAGGTGGAGGGTTTTTTTTAAATGAGGAGGGGGTTTTAGTTGGGAAGTGGAAGAGGTTTTGCTTGTAATGGGAAGAGGTGTTTTTCGTTGGATAGGGGGGCGGGTTTTAGCTGGGAAGGAGAGGGGGGCTTTTGGTTGGAAGACGGAAGACGTGTTTTGGCTGGAAAGGGGAGGGGGATTTTGATTAGAAAAGGGAGGAGGGTTTTTGTTAGACAGGATAGAGGGTTTCAGTTTTGTTCTAAAAATAATTTTTTGGATTTACTCTGATCGTGAGTTGGAAGTTTTAGTATATTCAGTCTTGAAAAATCTAGATACTAAATTCTATTGTCATCTCTGTAACATATATTTTGCGATACAAAGGTTTTCCTTCATGCAAAATTTGTACATCCTGTGAGCGACTTTTCACTAGGGCCCAAATTTGACACACTTTTCTCTTCTTAAGACCCACATGCTCTCCATTTCGAGAATTCTTTACGTGACAAAATGTAGAGTCTGCATTCAAGTGATGGTATTTTGTATTTTTACTTTTAAACCCGGGACTTCAGAAACTAGGCTTAAGGCGCTTAGGCTGTTGAGTGGCGCCTCAATTCTGGAAAAGAGCTTTTGTTATTTGAAGGGTGCGTTCAAGTGTGCAGTCCTGATTTCAAAGCAGTTTACAATAATTTCTTCCGGATCATCTCGTTATAGAATATTGGACTTAAAGGCGTAATGACATTATTTAAAGCGATATGTTGTTTATTAAAAAGCAGGTGGTTGCAAATTCTGAAGAGGGTCTTTTGCAAGAAGGGTGGCTTTAAGTTTGGCTCTGCATATGGCGGACTGTCAAATCGCTTAAGGATTTCTTATAATACTATTTACTTGACTTGGAAGAAATTAGAAAATTAGACTTTTGAATCTCTAAACTTCAAGAATATAATATCGTACACCAATGAGATTTGAAGTCTTTTCAAATTAAATTAAAGTATAATCCGGAATAAAAATGAAAAGAGTAAATATGTATTATACATATATGTTTTGGCTTTATACTTTTCAGTAGTTGGAACATAGTAGGTCGTCTGGGTTGCACTTGTGGCTGTAGAAATATATATATTTACATTTACTAGGAAGTACATAGTAATAGGTAATAGGTTCGATGAAGCCCAGCCAGGTTACGCCCATTTCACACGCTTCTCTTCGCACCACCGCTATTTTCTCTTCGTATAACGTATATCGAAGCGTATCTCCCTTCCCTAGTACTGGCATCTCGTTCCTTTGGTGCTGCCCACTATGCAAAGTTTAGAGGTGTTTCCGGAAATCAGGAGATAAGAAAGCAAGAAAATTTGCAAGTTTCTTAATGTCGCTCGACCTGATTGAGATGAAATCTATGGAGAAATCGAACATTCAGATTTACATGTTTAAATTTCAGTTCCAGCAGGCTGAGAATATTATAAACTATGAAATTCACTGGAACTGATAATTTTATAACATTTTCTTTTATAAAGTACTACGGGGCTATTTTCTCCTCGTGCGTCAACCTTTTTTTGGTTTTATTTATCAATAATATTCTTTTTAATAAGGAGAAGTTTTGGTTATAAAGGGAATACAAGTTTACAATACAACTTCGATCACCGAAGTTAAGCAGCGCTTGAGTCGGTTATATCGCGGATGGGTGCTTTTTTTAACAAGTTTTAGCTAGGAAAAGCTTTGAGGTTTAGCTGAGAAAAGGTTTCATTGGAAGGGAAAGGAAAGTTTTTGATGGAAAGAGGAAGGGGATTTTGACTAAAAAGAGGATGGGGGGTTTAGTTGGGAAGGGGAGGGAGTTTTGGTTGAAAAGGGGTGGTAGTTATTTGAGCAGAAGGGAGATAATTGGGAAAAGGAAGATGCATTATGGTTGGAAAGGACTGTAGGTTTTATATTGAAAAGGGGAGGGGGGTTTAGCTGGGAAAAGGTTTGATTAGAATAGGGGAAGATTTTTTCAAAGAGGAGGGGGCCTTTGGTTAGAAAGGGGAGGGGGTTTTAGTTGGATAGGGGAGGGGGTTTCGGTTGCAAGGGGAAGAAGCGTTTTGGTTGGGATAGGGGAACAGCAGTTTTTATTTAAAAGGGGTGGGGAATTTAGGTTGGAAAAGGGAGGGGGCTATGGTTGAAATGAGGAGGGGGTTTGGTTAAAAAGGGGAGGGGAGTTTTGGTTGGAAATGGAAGGGGGTTTTAGTTGAATAGTTTCAAGATACCCTTTAAATACTCATACAATTTTTTGATTCAAATGTCAAACTTAGTAATTTTATTTCCGTTTATTATATTAACTTTTAAACTCAATGCTTAAGTTGTTGCCTCGACTCCTTCAATATAATATCGCCAATTTAAAAACGTACGAGTTGCGGGGCAGGACACGAAACTAATTTTCGCGTGCAAAAAGCAATTGTTTTTTTTGCACTGCTGGATCATCCACCTTCATCAGTAACGTAACTATAAAGGGGGAAATATTAATAATATTACTCAGAAGTTATAAAATAATGTGAAACTTTTGTCGTGGATAAATTTGTTTAACTTTTTACATATATTTTAATCAAATTTATTCACGTGGAAAGTCAGGTGATGTTTCAAGTGGAGCTCTAATAGAAAATCCTCATGAAATGTTCCGAATTTCCTCACGAATTTCACGTGGAAATACACGTGGAGTTCTAGGCAGATTTTCACGTGGAAATTTTTACCGGGCTAAATCTAGGTTAAAGATTAATTTATTTTAAGGGATCTCTTTAGAAATTTCTTTTGTTCTCTAAATTTTAATTAAAAAGAAGTGGATCGCCGAATAAAGTCAGTAGGAATTCAAAATTAAACCACATATATAGTAAAATAACGCGTTTCTGATTGAATTAGAGAAATTTCGAGTAATCCAGAATTGGAGAGTACATATTATATAGACTCTCTAATATTTTATTTTGAGAATCACTTTAGCTCTCTGTAAACGCTTCTGGGATCAAGCTATCAATTGTAAGAGGTGTTCGAGCTTCAAGGCGGGTGGGCTTCGTTGCAATGTAACTACAGCACTGATCACTGCCGGCCGCCACTGCGAAACCACTAACAATAAGGGAAGTGAGTTTGAGAAGAGAGAAGAGCAGCCAACGAAACGGAGTCCCAAGATGGGCTCGGGAACTCTTAAAGTGCCGCGGTCTTTCGATAATTAGAGGGCGGCCATTGTTACACTCAGCTTATGGGGCCAGAGGAATGGAGAGAAGAAACGGGGGCTAAAAGTGAAATGAGAAGTAAAAAGCAAACGCTCGGAAATGTGCGATGGCAGGATGGAGTTGCGAGAGGAAATTAAAAACTTTGGGGGTCCCATTATTCGGGCCGTGTCGAAGTTATGTGGGATCAGAATTTTGAGAGCTCTGAGATTTTTTCTGACCCAAATGTTCATGAGTCCTGAATCTGGAAATTCAGGTATATAAGATTAAGTATAAAAAAGTTCTATATATATATTTAATGCATCTGGTAAAATCGTATTGACAGGTTTTCTCTCTACTAGCAAATTCTGGAAGCTTCGAAATTTCATGAAATATTGTCGAATCTTTCTTCTTAAATTTCTCACTCAGAAATCGGGTCATCTCTCCTCTGACTTTTGGAAATACTAAATTTATCCGAAAGATGACTAAATTCGCCATCCGAGCGGAGGTCGATCGTTATGCTTGCGAGCGTAATTCCATAAATCACAAACACCAATAAATAAAAGCGCCAAAAATTGTGGACCAGCTTCGCGCATAACGAGATGAAAGCTGGATAATTGATTGGCGCATAAATTTTCATAAATAAAGTGGGCGTGGTCATTTCTCGATTAGGATTAGTGCGCGATCCTGGATCGGGGATTTACATAATAACAATCATAATGAGCGAAAGAGAGATATCTGAATATCTTCATAAAGTGTCGTATAACCATAAAGTGGAGATTTTTTCAAAATATTCAATTTTAAATTCAGGAATACGATTTTTAACTAGTGATGAATAAAATGTTTGAATTTTAATTTAATTGAACTCATGTCTCAAATTCCAATGAATACCATAAAATTCTGTTGAATTATATTGAATTTCATTGAATTCTACTGAATTCTATTGAACTCCATTGAATTCTGTTCAATTCCACTGAATTTCATTGCATTCTATTACATTCCGATGATTTCGGTTGAATTCCATTTAATCCCAGTTAAATTTCATTCAGTTTTATTGAATTTCATTAAATCAAACGAATTTCACTGAATTTCCGCTGAATTATACTAAAATCCGTTGAATTTAATTAAATATCATTGAATTCAGTTAAATTGCATCGAATTCTATTGAATTCCATTGCGTACCATTAAATTACATCCAACTTCAGGTGAATTTGGTTAAATTTTACTGATTCCGTTTAATTCTGTCACGAATTCTATTAAATTCAATAGAATTCTATTAAATTCCATAGAATTCTATAGAATTCCGTTGAACTCTATGGAATTGAAATTCTATTAAATTCCGTTGAATACTGTCGAATTACATTAAATTATAGTGAATTTTCCTGAATTATGTTAATTCCCTTGTAATCCACTAAATTCCCTTTAATTCAATTTTTATTACATGCTATGATATTTAATTTATTCGAGCCAATTTGAATTTCCTGTATTGAAATTCCTCTCAACAGAAAATTTCATTTCAATAATATAACTTTAGAAATAAATATTGGAATCACACTTTGCAGCCATCGAAAAATTGCGAAAGTTTTATTTCATTTTGCAAATAGAATAAAATTCTATATTTCACAACTGGAAGATTTGAGAATCAAGCAAACTTAAATAATTATGTAATACCAAAGGCTTATTTATAAATAGGCACTTATAAAATAAATTGTACACTTTCTCGGAAAAATTGGAATGCACGAAAAATGTGAAGAATGCACCGAGTGTGGAAATGGTTGTCTTGGGAAACTGGGAATGCAAAGAAAAGTCGAAGGATGATTTAAAAGCGTTCGATAATTATTTTTAATTGAAGAAAAATCTATAAAACGCAACTACGTAAGAAACTCGTTAATATTTATGTCCTATACCTACAATCCATAAAAAAAATTATTTACGATCCGCTTGCTAAATTGTGTGTGATACTCGAAAGCAAAATCAAGAGAAGGAAAGATTTTTTTCTCGAATTTATAGGTTTATTTCTTATCTAAACGAGATTAAAATAGATTTTAAATTACCTTAAGAAGAGACGACGAATGTCCTTCATGCTATAAAATACACTTCACATTTTTGAAAAAAAAAAAAAA
This sequence comes from Synergus magnus, assembly GCA_032275165.1. Classification (NCBI taxonomy): domain Eukaryota; kingdom Metazoa; phylum Arthropoda; class Insecta; order Hymenoptera; family Cynipidae; genus Synergus; species Synergus magnus. The sequence continues at coordinate 7,262,943 of JAUESH010000033.1, forward strand.
AAAAAAAAGTAAATAGATTAGGTTTAAATCACTTGTTATGAGTCATGATTAATCAATTTAATATCTTTGTCATTAATTAAAGGGTTCAAGATCATTTAAATCATTCATAATGTAAACTCTTAGCCGAAAGATAAGTTTTCTTTAGAGGCAATCAAGATCAAGGAATTTTAAAATTTAATTTCAACTTTTTCTATTGATGACGTTAGAACGAGACATTTTTTTTTAGACACTTGAGGTTTGAAAATGGAGGATGATGTATTAGACCCGAAATTTTGATACTGAAGCACGACAATATAATATGGTGCAGGTACCGTGCATACATTCGCGATAACAGGTTCTCTCGTTTCGGCACATGACGCATGCGCAGTCCCTTCCATGATGCTTATTCTTTGAGGCCATAAAGATAATACCCACATGCCGCCACAAACGAGGAAATCGCGTTATGTCTGCTCGAGATTTTCATAATGCAGATCCCTTGTTGTGATTTCAGAATAGGGGCAATTCTTTCTCTATCTAATCTGCAGTAGTAATCAAATTAAGGAGTTGTTCGACAATAATCGCATTTCATTTGTAGTCATCACAGGTCCTCGTACAAGGGAATTGCCCGGGAATTGAAAAAAATCCAGGAAAATCTGGGAATTGTCGTTAATTTTTTGACACCCACTTCTCACCTATTTTTATAAAAATAAACGAAGATAAAAGTGAAATGAATTAAAATATGATTAATATAAGATAAAAAGGAACAGAATATAGGTCGAAGGGATTGGCTAGTAATAAAACAAAAAATGTGCTCTGCAATGAAGAATCATTAGCATACAACCTACATCGCTGAAAATTTACGTTTGTTTTTCAGATTCGAATCCTACGCACTCGGTGATCATTGCAATATGATTCTTCGATCGACGGATCGATTGTTTGAACTCTCAATCTACAATATAAAAAAAAGATCGTCGCAACCTTTTAATCTTTGGAAAGTGATCCAGTTTCGAAGGTAAGACCCTGATACAATTTATAGTTTAGATTAATGTCTAAAGAAGCATCGCTTTTAAATTATCATTTTGATAATTTAATTTTGAATTATGGCAATATTGCTTACTTATAAATCTCATGAGATCTTTTGAAATTTCTTTAAATCTTTAAAAATCTCTTAATATCTCATAGAAATCTTTTGAATTTCTTGAAAAACTGTTGAATTATCCTACAATTGCTTAGAATATCTTAAAATCTTCCAGAAGTCTTCCTAAAATCTTCCTGAAATTATATTAAATAAATAGATAAATAACAGGGAAATTTTTAATCTAAATTTTAAAGTACTGAGACTTCAAGTTCGCCTTCAATTAGACAATCACTCTTATATTGATTTCGATCAGTGTTAATCAAGATTCAATCAGAAGCGATATTGAATTCTCAATGACTAATGGGAAATCAATAATCAGGAAAAGAAGTTCGAGATATCGAGTAATTGAAGTTTCTTTCAATAAGTGACTTAAACAATTATGTAAGAGCGGTCGTTCCACTCGTAGAAGTAGCATTGCGAAAGAAGTCGTTGGATAAATCAAGCAATTAACTCGACTAGCTGTAATTAGCGGTCAATTAACAATGCTAATTTATCGTGAGGATAATTGTATATAGATATTTCATATATATCTATATATAATATATAGATATATACATATATATGAAAGCGAGTGCTTTTAAATTCTTCATGGGTGAAGAACAAATTTGAAAAGACGATTGATATTAATATCAAAATTGAAAATATATCAAAAGGACTACGTAAAATTTAGTCTTATTGAGACATTACGTCTCAATAAGAACATCATCCAGCGTTATTATTTTCCTTTGCTTTTTATTGTTATTGTTCTCTGGCAGCCTTGCTCTTGAGAAGTTCAAACCCGAATGTCCAATTTAACGATCCATAAATCGATGCACCTTCTTCTTACAAAACCATTATAGGAATTCCTTCCTCCATTGTACGCTTACGGTTTACGGTGCGTAGCGCGCGGGGCCATTAAATGTTTTGAAGTATCTGTACGTAGTGTGTATGACAAGATGATGTCGAATTTTCAGATAAAGTGTTTCAAATGTTCCGAAATTAAAAATTAACTCAATCAGTGAAACGCAGAAAGAATTTTAGTGACTTTAGGCTTAGTTTTTAATTTTTAAACAGTATTTTTCATGATTAAAACGAAAATTACTTATCGTATCAAAAAGTGGTCAATGGAAATTTTTTAGATCTTTTTAAAGCCAATAATTTTTCTTGACAATATTTTTTTTATAATACTTACAAATTTTTATAAGTATTTCTACGATTAAAACGAAAATTAATTATCGTATCAAAAAAATTGTCAAGGGAGAATTTGTAGATCTTTTTAAAACCAAAAATTTTCTTTGTTAACACTTTTTCGTATCTCCCACAGTTTAGCCGGAAAATTGATTTTTTTTTTCATTTTCAAAAAGCGTTTTTGATGGATAAAACCAAAACCGTTGGTCAAAAATGGCTGGTTAACGACCTCGTCCTTTATTTTTATGCCTTAAAGAAGCTTGCCAAAGTGCAATCCAGTCCGACAACTCTTTCGATAGTTTTTGACGGGAAATGATTAGTTTTTGATTTTTTAATAGCATTTTTCACGATTAAAACGAAAACTACTTATCCTATCAAAAAGTGGTCAAGGGAAAATTTGTAGATCTTTTTAAAGCCAATAATTTTTCTTTATAATATGCATTTCCGGCATTTCCTTTCTTAAAGAATAAAAAAAAAAAGATAATAACAATAACAAAAAGCAAATACACCCCTTGGGAAGCGTCGAGCTCTTATTTTAACAAAGGTCGCGAAATGAGCCTATGTCGGTACCTAATAAGTCCCGCGATCCTTTTAACCAACCTGCGATTAAGTGTGCGTGCGCCTACGCGAAACTTCTTTACAAAGCGCCGCTTGGTAATATATTTTCTATGCCCTCTTATATACTCTTGTATGCGCGGCCTCGTGCATACTTGGGCCAGTTTTCATGGGGGGGGGGAGAAAAGATAAAGGATTCTAGGTAGGACAAATGGACGCACCTGTCCCTTTGCATGTATAAATTAAGAAAAATCTACTGCCAAGAAGAAAGTCAAAATGGTGGAAAATGAAATGCAGAGTGAATTTGACTGATTATTCAGTAGTTTTCCATTTTTGAATCAGTAAATTTGACTGGTTATCAGCGAAACTCGAATTTTCAGGGACAAATCAGTGAAATTGACTGATTATTCAATGGTTCTCATTGACTTCATTGATTCAAATCAGTGTCCATTTTTACTGAATGAGTCATTAATTTTCACTGATAAATCTGTTAATTTCATTGATTATTTGATGGTTCCTTACTGCTTCACCAGTCAAACTCCTCAGTAATTTTTTTCAGATACCTATTTTTCACTGATGCAATTCAATATCGAATTTCACCGATTAATCAGTACATTTTCTTGATTTTTCAGTAATTACCCAATTAATATCCTGATTATTGTTTACTGATTTGATTGAGTAATCCATTTTGAATTTTACTGATCATTCATTCGTTTCTCACTGTTTAATCAATGAAAATCGTTACTGACTTGAATCAGTGAAAAATGGTCTTCTAAATCAAATTTAATATTATTTACTTTCTGCAGAAATCACACGAAACCTCTTTAAACAATTCATATTTGTTTAAACTTTGTTTACTTTACACCCTAGAGCCTAAAAGCAACATATTTCTCATGTTATTATTATGGAAATTTCATGGCTTTGGTGGCAAGTGTTAAAGTTAAAAATGTGGCTGACTCACTCTAATTGGCATAAAATAGAAAATAATACATAGAGAAAAGTAATTTAGAATTTGAAACTCAATCCTACATCGTAGGAATTTCATAGAAATTGATTAATATTGATTTTACGATTGATATTCCTAATTGGGATCTTAATTGAAAAAAGCGAAATTTTTCCGAATAGCTGATGCCTCAAACTTTATGACCCGAACTCATTTAACCTGGAGAATGCGGCCAGCCCGTGAGATGTCCCGTGCGAAGTATAACCTTTGAAAAATATATCTGCGGACGCAACTTTATGAATATTAATACAAAGGGGAGAGGCTTATGAAGCTCAACTTCTTCAGGGAGGAGGGCACTTAAAAAATGAATTTCCAGATAGTTAAGAAAAAGAGAAGACTAATAAAAAAATCCGTAAATCTTCTCCTCTTTTCGAAATTTAGAAAAAATGATGATTGCCTACATAAAAAGGGTTTAAGAACTCGAAGGGAAATTTAACGAAGTTTATTGTAGTTATTTTAAATAATTCATAGTAAATACTGAGTTGAAATTGTTCGCTTGAATTTTGAATCATTTTTTTTAATTTCGCCAGCATTCTACTCGTTTTTTTTATCTCACCAGTTTAAACCGAACTGTTTGATTGAAAAATAAAATATTCAGTTGAAAATTCAAGTATTATTTTATTAATCATTTAAATATTTAATTGAAAATTCATTTTTTTGGTTGAAAAATAAAATATTGCGTTGAAAATTTATTTTTTTTATTGAGAATTTAAATATTAATTTGAACCCAGCTGAAAGTGTTTTGAATTTTCTTAAATTCTTTTAAAAATTTTTGAATTCTCTTGAATTCTTTTAAATTTTCTTGAAATCTTTTAAAGTCCTTTGAAATTACTGCAAATTATTTCGAAATATTACACAATCCATTGAAATCCTACGAAAACACTTAAATTTCCTTTTAATTAATATAAGTGTTTTGCAATTTCTTGAGTTTTAATGTAATTCTTTAAAATTGTCTATCAATGTTTTAAATAATTAAAAATCCTTTAAAATCTATTCAAAGCTATTGAAATATTTTGAAAACTCTTTTGAAATGTTTATTGTACTTATTTTAAATAATTCATAGTAAATACTGAGTTGAAATTGTTCGTTTTAATTTTGAATCATTTTTTTTAACTTCGTCCGCATTCTTCTCGTTGTTTTTATCTCGTCAGTTTAAACCGAACCAATTAGCCCCTGCGTGTAATTAGCTGATGAATTTCGCGTTAATTACTCGCGACAAGATCGCTCGATCAACTCACTTCGATCGCGAAATTAAAAGCAATCTAATCAAGATTATGCAGAACGCGTGCAACTTTTTTAGTAACCTTTTTCAGAACGTGTCTGCTCTTGGCGAATATCAATAATGAACGGTGGCTCTTTATGTAAAAGCTATGTAAAAGCTGTTACCTCGAATCATTTTTATTTTTTGCGCCTTTCTTCTCCATCAAGTTTTTCTTCTCCAAAAGTCTTCAAATTTAATTCAATATAATAAATACTTGTAATAATTTAATTCAAACGAATTTATCCCACTATTATTTCCCCTAATTTCGTGAAAAAAATCACCCTTTATTCTTCTATTTTTAGAGCATTTTATGTCATCAAGTCTGCAAAATGCTCAGAATGTAAAAAAGAATTCGTATTTCCAACCGGACATTTTCTGCTTCATTTTGTTATTGATCGACGATTTCAAAATAAAGAAAAATTCTTCCGACTCAACACCTCGAGCTAGAATATAAAACATAAAATATTTGACGAAGGAAATCCAGAAAGTCAGATCAGAATCAAAGTTCGATAAAAGCGAGTATTTTACAGTCTTCGTAATTTTCCATGAAACGATTTACAGAAATATGCGAAGATCGACATAATCGTAACTCTCTCATATCTACCCGAGGACAATTTTTTCAAAATTACTGTCGATAAATATATATGCAGTGTTGGTAAACGTTTAGACTTTATAATATGGGATAAAAAAAGCTTCCAGAGATAGAAGCGTGTATCTATATAATTGTATAAAATGCCTAACGTGGACAGTAAAATGTGTGAGTGAACAGGATAACGATCGACAAATAAATTGAATTAGATAATTGTCCGTTGGTTGAGTCAGCGATGTAGGTTTACTGAATATAATAATATGCTTCCTGGGCGTAACGAACGTTCTAATCGACTGCACCAATCGACACGAAACTAGCAGTTTATGATCTACGTTTACCGATCCATGACCTGTGCTTTATGAAATTCCTGCTTCATGGAAATCTGAACTTTATAGGATAATTTATTTCTTTATTATACATTTTTTAATCGGAAGATTTTGCAAGATGAAAGATTTAAATTTCCTTCTCGATAGAAAATTAATTCAGTTTTCAGTTTTAGTGTTTATTATATTTCTGCCCTTTTTTGTTCTACTTGATCAATTTTCATTTTCATACTATTTTCAAATTTTCAACCTATTCTGTTTTACGAAAATTCGGCCTTTTTTTATTTTGTTTTATTCGCTGGTTTTGTTTCCATCTCCAAAAATTCTGAGTTGAATTTTTTGTAGAAAATTCAACTATTTCGTTGAAAATTTATATTTTTGGTTGAAAAGTAAAATATCCCGTTGAAAATTGATTTTTTTGTTTGAAACTTTGAGTACTTAGTTGAAAATCCATTTTTTAAATCGAGAAATAAAATTTTCCGTTAAAAATTAATTTTCTTTATTAAAAATCCATCAATTTTATTTTTTATTTAAAATTCAAGTATTATTTTTATGAACATTTAAATATTTAGTTGAAAATCCATCTTTTTAGTTTAAAAGTAAAATATTTCGTTGAAAATCAGCTTTTTTGATTAAAAAGTAAACTACTCGGTTGAAAATTTAAATATTTAGTTAATAATAATAATAATAATGGATCTCTATTAAGTAGCCAATAAAAAAATGACCAGTTATAATCATTTTCTTTATTTAAAAAATCAACTATTCCGTTGAAATTTAATTTTCTTGATTGAAAAATCAACTAGTTTTGGTTGAAAAGTAAATTAAATATTCCGTATTAAGTTTTGTACCTAAGTCTGATTTATCAGAGGATATTAAACCCAGATCTAAGTCTAAGGATAGATCGAGTCAGGGAAATCGAAATATAAATAGAAATAGCAATAGAAAATCCCTTCTCGTCTAAAAATCGAAATCCAAGCAATATGTAAATATCAGCTTACTTTGACCAATGGTTGCTTTACGCGTGTGCCATAGGCGACTTGCAGAGGAGCAGTAAATCCACCAACACCTCAACAATGTCAAGCACGAGGCCAGAAATCTCGTCGGTCGTCCGTTGCAAATCTATAGTGATCCCAGCGAGTTGAATTGTATCTTCACTCTATCTACAACCTATCGTATTTCACACAGCAATGCCCGCACCGCGTGTGATTGCAGGATCATTTTGCAATCTCGTACGGCTAGCAGATATATTTTCAATCTACCTAACGTCGGTAGTCATTATTCTTAAAGGATAAAGCGATCACTGATATTCCTGGCTGGAGGTGTTATCCCGTTATCTTGAAGCGAGGCAATCTTCAACGGTCATTAAATGGTAGTTGTACAGCATTTTCGATTATTAGACTTTAATGGTCTAATAATATAAAGTCGTGAGATTGCGAAATTACAACTTGCAAAGATTAGAGTCTCACGAACTGAATGCCTCGATCTCAAAACCAAGGCCATCTTCCAGCTGTCTCTCAAATCCTGCCTTCATAAATCTAAAGCGTACATTAGAAACAATTTTATTAATGATTATTTTTAATCTATTGTGCTTTCGACATTTTTAAAAGGCTGCTGGATAATTGAATTTGATCAAAAATAAATAATTTTGGGGATTATAGGGAAATAAATTCTATTGAATAAAATTAATACTAGCATTGCATTTTATTCAATTTGAAACACTTTTTTTAAAAAGAAGGTAAATTTTTAATGAAAAAGATGGATTTTGAATTTTGTTTGAATTTTCAAAAAAAAAAAATTTTTCATCCAAATAGTTGAATTCAAGCAAAAATAATTTTATTTTTTTGTGGGAATTTATTGGTTCTTTCTGCATTTAAGTGAAAACGATTTAAAAAATGGGGGGAGGAAGGAATCTTTAACGTCTGCTACAAAGAGATTTTGAATTAAAATTCATTATTTTAAAGGCCGCGGCTAGTCGTCCAGCTTTTTTGGACGAATAGCGAAATTTTGAAAATTTGATTGGCTAGATTGGAAAAGCAAAGCGGAATTTTTCCGTCCCTCCAATGTCATGCGTTGAAAAAGCTAGACGAATAGACACTTCGTATTTTAAATGGAATTTAAATAAATTCCTGAAAATGTTTTTTTTGAACGCAGATTTTTATTAATAAAAATGATAAATTATATAAACTTACAGGCAACTTTGTCAACACTTGCAGTATTATTTATTTCTTTTTGACAAGAGGCATGATACCAATTGCTTTTCCATCTTCTTCATGCAGTGTCAAACCCATTTCGTGAAGAACGGCACTGTCCACAATGCCAACTTTTGTGCATTCTTGAATAACTTTCTGGTTGTTTATATTCTTATCGCATAAATTTTGTATCGCCAAAATCGACCACTGAATGATTACTAATATTTGAATTAAGGAATTATTTTCGATCCAATTTCGATATTTCTAAGACGTTTGAAGCTCTCCATAAAAAGGAGTCTTTTACCTAGTTTAAATAATTTTTGAATATGAATATAAGTAAAGGATACGTGGATTTCTCGCGTCAATATTACAAGAGTCCAAAATCAAGGGAATTCCTTCCTCTTCTCGAATCTGGAACATAAAATAAAATTTATTTTAACTAGAGGATCGAAATTTTTACGAAATTAAATTTTGAAACGGACAATTTAAAATTAGAGAATTTGGGATTAGAAGCGAATCTTTGAAATATAATTTTTAATACCTTATCGCGAAGCTTGATTAAATTCAGAGTAATCTGTGGATCATTTAAAAATAAACCTTCCTAACAAAGAGGCAATAATTTGCATTCTGCCTTCCCCGACAAAGAACAGAATAATGCGAGGGCAAGTCCTCGTGGTGCTTGCGACTCGATCTTGCTATTTTTGCAAGTGTCGCATACAGTGCACTCTGCATACGTACAACTATCGCAAAAAGGAGAGCCGATTGTGCAAAGAAAAAGAAAAGGGAAAAAAAATAAAAAACGGAACACGTTTGTAGATCGAAACTTGAGAACACGATTACCTTCGATCCGTTGATCTACAAGCACATACGTCCACTCGTCGCGTATCGCTTGTGCATGTGCGAGATGCGAGCGAATCATACGCATGAAAAAAAAAAGAGAGAAATAGAGATAAAAAAAAGCTGTGACGAAGCTACATTGCGATCTCGTTGATGCCTTAATGGCATATCAGATTTCAACTAAATTGCCGAGTCTATCTTACAGGCGTGCTGCTTAATTTCAGCTTTGCTCAAATGAAGTTCAAACCTACAAATCTAATCAGAGAAATCTCAGTTCTATTTTTGAGAGTTCATTCACTAGAAGAAAAGTTTGAAAAACGCGCTCAATAGGAAACTTCTTTGGGAGTTTGAGCTTTGAATTTTAAATGAGGAAAAGTTTTAAAGTTCTGATACAACTAGAGTTGAAATGATGGCGCCACTGCACGGGTTGCTGGAGTTGATAAGGTAGAGGTTTTTCTCGCTGGGTAAAAGTTTTAAAAGGAAAAATATGCTCACTAAATCCTGATTATCCTTGTTTTCAAAAGCCATATTTCCAACGAGACGAATCAGTCCAGCCTTGAATCCAAAAGCAGGATGCTTCTGAATATTTTTATTGAAGATTAGTTTTTCGCTCTCTTTTGAATTTTCAGCCACGTTTTGCAAATCGTCCTGTCCTTGAGCGCATGGAGCGACTTCGCTCAACTTTTGCAAAGGCGTGAAGAAATTATTTGATTCCTTCCCTACCATATGCACAGATTTGAGGAGAACTGTAATCAGAATAATTTGAAATGACAACTTACAAATTTGATGCTTTAGCAGTGTAATTATTAAATGCTTAATAAAAATACTCACAGAGGCCATTTATCAAGAGACTTCTGTCTCCTCTCAACGCAAGTGAAACTTCGTCCTTCTCCGATGTTAAAATTCCCAGAATATCTAAAAGAATCGTCACTTCCATGGGTTCCATCCCATCCAAATAAGTATCCACGGTTTTGAGCACTAGATCGCTTTTCTTCTTAAATTTCTCTGCGAGGAACTTTGCCGTTTCGACGGGAAGGGACTCATTCCTTTCTAATAAATCTAAGTGAATCATTTCCAGTAAATACAACTTGTCGTTCATCTCAAAATCGTCGTAAATACTTGGTAGGACATTTCTTTCCTTGGCGAGTAAAAGAATCACGTCCGAGGCTGATTGAATCCCCATTCTGGCTGCATTTAATAAGAGTTTTACTAGCGAAGATTTATCGCTACCGGAAAAATAATCTCCGATTGAATGAAACATCATATTGTGCACAAAAGCTGAGGCTGCTCTCACGACGGGAATATGATCGTGTCCAATCAGCTTCCTGAAAATCATTATTACGGAGTTACTTTTTATAAAAATAGGAATCTTTTAGAATAAAAACTCTTTTGGTTCCCATTTCTCCAAATTTAAAACCTTCTAAATATAAAATAAGTATAAACTCACTTACAATATCGCGTTTTTGAATTCCTCATTATTAAGACAACTCGGAGGTTCCTCATAATCCGGAGAACAAATATTTTTGCAGGCGGCACTGACCAAATTGCAAAGAAATTGAACGCTTTGAGTTAGAATATTTAATTCTTCATTCGACAATTTTTTATCCTCTTTTGTAGATTGAAGAACAGTATCAACTGCCAATTGGCTGACTCCATCGTACGGAAAATGATTTTCTATCGGGTATGTTTCGTCGATTTTTAAGGTCGATGTAGAGACTTCTTGAGACAACAAGGCATAGAGTTCGAATTGATATTTTGAAACTGATGTTCCTTTCAGATTGTAGCTTTTGTGTTTGTAATGGTAAACGCACGAATTTACGAGACATTTTAGGAGAATAATCTTTGCCTTTTCCGGAACCTCATAACTTGAATCGGTCACAATTTCGGCCACTTTCGCTAGCAATTTTGGAGGAACAATATTTCTGGAAAAGAAATAATTTTTTCACCTTAAAAGGGAAGCTTAGGTTTTGAAATAGCGGAAAAAAGATTGAAAATTTAATTAAAGCTTTTTTATAAAATAAATAAAATACATCTCATTTTATTCATCAAATATTAATATTAGGTATATTTTCGCTCTGTAGCCCTAATCCTTTTTGAAATACAAGTGTTCGTACAGAGCGAAAAAATATATAATTTTAATACTTTTCGCATAAAACGAAGAATTCGAAATCAATCCTCAAAATTCAATTTTTTAATTTTACTCAAAAAATATTTAAATTAAATATCTTTTCGCTCTGTACACATATTTATAGTTAAAAATTGAGCAATGCTATAGAGCGAAAAAAATTCTAGCTTTAATAATTGTTAAGTAAAATAAAGAAATCAAATTTTTATCTAGAACTTGACTCCAACACTCTTAAAAGTTCTTTTTTTTAAATATAATCTTTCATTAAATATTAGACTACATTTTTACAATAATAGACTGAGAAATAATGGAAATACATTGAATTATCTTTTATTAACAACAAAATAACAAATTTTCTAGAAAATTCGAGTAACGCGAACATAACAATGTCAACAATGAAAGATACAGTTTTGACTGAAAGGAGACTTAAATATTTAATTAAATAATGAAAAATTGTGGTTATTACCCAGATTCATCCTCGGGAAATTGTTTTGGTTTCAAAAAATCAGGCAAAGTTTCCCAGTTTCTCTCTTTTGCACACGAACATAACCTCAAGTACACGTCCATTATTCATGAGATTATTATCACTAGTTTCGGATATGTTATAGACTAAATAATATTGTCTCCTTATTATTCTAATTGTTCCTAAAGTTGTACACAATCAGCGTTGATTATTGTTAATAAGATGACAAAAAGTTTGTGTCAGAAGCGAGTAAACAATCGTTCCAAACCTTTTTTTGACACTTGATGACTTGAGACACTTGACCCACGCAACACACACACACATATATATA
>JAUESH010000033.1:7275002-7285889 GCA_032275165.1 Synergus magnus
TATATATATCGCTCGAAAAATATGTTTGAAAAATTTCTTGTCTGCAGGGTTTTGCAATTTTTCTTTATTTCAAATTTTTTTTAATGTTCAGAAAGGTGAGAAAAATCTTCTCAATTTTTGGCAGATTTTAAAAAGTGATTCCCTTCGACATAATGACACCTTAATTTACCCCTAAAATAAATAAGAAAATTTTAACGCCTATGTATATAACAGGAAAATTATTTGATATATTTAAGAGCATTCTAGTTATAAAAATGTACTAGAAAAAAAATTGACAAGTCAAAGGAATCGAAATTGGAAACACAAGATAATTTTGAAATTTTGAATACAATTTTGATTCCTTTGACTTGTAAATTTTTTTTCTAATTCATTTTTATAACTAGAATGCTCTTAAAAATACCTCAAATAATTCTCCTGTTTTAAACATAGGCGTTATAATTTTTTATTTATTTTAGGGGTAAATTAAGGTGTCATTATCTCAAAGGGAATCACTTTTTAAATCTGCCAAAAATTGAGAAGACTTTTCTCACCTTCCTGAACATAAAAAAAAATTGCAAATCCCTGCAAACAAGAAATTTTTCAAACATATTTTTCGAGCGCGCGTATCCAAGACATATATACATATCGACTTCAAATTAGTTATATTTTTTTAGGGTCCCAATGTGCTACTTTTGCGCATGGGAAGAATATCTGATTCCTAAATTATTTTTTTTCGACTCACCCTAATAATCAAGCCTATATTAAGAAAGATCCTCGCTTCAAGAAGCAAGAAGAACTGACGAGTCGAGAAGCGATGATTCGCGAGAAAGACGGCATGTCTCTTGTCAGTAATGTTAGATTCCAGTACGATGAACACATATTATGATTTCTGTGTCGATATGCGCTTTGGCATGCGTATATGGATGCAAGTGACAGCACAGTGGCAGCAGCCTCGAAATATCATGTTTAAAGATTTCAGATTCTTAAAGATTTCTGTCTCGGGCATAAACGAGTCTGTTTCCCTTCTAATTGGGGCAATTCTCAAGGTGAATACACCATTCTACAAATTTTATTATTTTTTCTTACGTGGAATTTCCTTGCAATCTAGAGAGATCTACTGACACAATAATTAATAATATTTCACCCCTAAACGAAAATGAAGGGCAGACTGCCCTGCAACCCCTGTCAGAGAAGAGGTGCATTCGCGAAACCACGAGACGTATTCTTGTATGCAAGAATTCGCTTCTCCGACAGTTGTAAATAGTTATCCAGAATGACAGTTGAATTTCGGGGCTCCATAAGTTCGTTACTCTGTTTCTTCCTTTTTTGAGGCTGCAAGTCGAACGGCTTCTGAGTTCTGACAGCTCACAAACTCCTGTACCGAAAGCGGGACAGGGCCGAAGGGACAGGCGATTCGAAGAAGCTGGAAGACCGCGGGATACCCTGGAAGGAGGAATATACAAATGTGGATTTGGTGGATGGTATCTTGGAGTCCGCCAAGTTTATCTTTGTCTTCTCTTTATCTCTCCTCCTCCCTTTTCCCTTCGATAGAGAATCCTTCGGTTTCTTATTATTCCTTTCTGGCCGCCATTGTGTTTTGGACAAAGCCGAACCAACATATAATAGCTACTAGTCTTATCCAGTCGACGTTCGGTAATATCAGAGTAAAAGAGACTTACATCTTTCTTATAATTTCCTGAGATTAAGGAGCTCCATACAAAATTAATTTTGAGACTGAAAATTCATCTCGAGCTGAATTGAAACATGAAATCGATATGCGTTGGAAAATAAGTCCTTACAAGCGACCGGAAGTTACTGAAAAAATAATTGTGAAAGTAACATTAGATCCAACTTTGAAAATATTTTTAGTATCAGTAATTCCGTGTAATTTATTGAGAGAATTCACAATAATAATTCAAGGAATTTCGCTTCTGCACTGGTGAACCGATTTGGTAAAGTTTCTTGTACATACGATTTTGTATCTTTCACAAAAGATAAGCATGTGTACATGGAAGTAACTTATACCTGACATAAGAGCATAAAGGACCAACCCGTTTTTTGCACTCATGAATCGAGATTAATCCAGCTGGATTGTGAATCTCGACGATGTTTTGAGTTTCAATTTTTGCGCCTGGCTGAGCCAAAAAGCGCGTCCGGTCTAATTTAGCGCGCAGGTTAATGCGAGCTTAGACTCAGCGCGTGGACGATTGTGATGCTAGCAGAGAAGAACTCATAAACATCTGCTTCCACGGGTGACTGGGCCCCAAGGAATACCTTACTCACGTATTCCTGTTGTCTGTCCAAGAGCTTGTTACTTTTAAGATACATTGCTGCTCACTGCACCGAGCTTATTAACGGTATCCTCGCGTATTGTGTGAAATGCCAGGAAATTCGAGGTCAAAGTTACCTTGATATCTTGCCGTCGAATAGTATCAGATCGTTATTGGAAATGGAACTCAACTAACTGAAACTGGTTTCAAATTCTATCGGAAGACTTACAAAGTTTCGTATTTTGCTCGTTAACTGATAGAATATGTGAAATGTATCTAATTAAGATTATTAATTGAACATATATAAAACATACATGTTACAATTTGTAATCCTGCATTAAGCAAAGTGATCATCAGCAATTGCACAATAAAGAGAAACTTGCCAACCACAAATAGCACGAATCTTCGATTCCTCTATACGAGTAAAGATAAATCTCATCGATTGGATACTTTTTGCATATATTAAGCGTTCATTACTTCCTGTATTTTGTTCAGATACATTAGTATCTCCACTCGCTGGAGTACACTTGTACTCATTGGCGATTATAGTTACAGATAATCTCCTCCTTTATCTTGATATAGCAAAGGCAGATCAAATTCCAGTGACACTGTCGATACACCAAAGATAAACTTTCATTAGAAGAGCATAATACGAGTGTGGGAAATACTTTATGTAATCGTAGACATCCTTTCTCAGGGAAACGATATAGTTTTTCCTTTTATATTAGGAAAATCTCTATCTACATTAACATTACAAATTATCATACCTATTACACTATTTGTATCTGTCACACTCTAATGGATTCAGTTTGTTTTCTAATATTTCAAAGCTAACTAAACTAGAATGATTTATGCAAATCTATTAATCTTGCAATAATTTTTAATCTTATACCTACATCATATATTCAAAAACCCAGTTGTTCGGCTTCAAACGGCACTCCTCCCTTAAGGACATTGCCAATATCTACACATTCAATATTTGCTCTAAACGGATCAAACAGTCCAGCAGTACAAATAGGTTCTGCAAATGTAATCATGCACCTATTTCTCTCTGATTAGACACCTTATTGATCCCATAAAGATAATTCTGTACTATAGAAGTTTTTATCAATTAATTGCAAGCTCACTGAAGCTGGTGAGTGTACTTTTATAGGAGAACCTTTAATGGAGCGATGTATCGGATACTTTACGCGAACGACCTATAATCTTCGATATTCTAAACTTCCACGTCCTATAAATCAGCCTATTATTTCTACCCGAGTTATCGTCCCAGTGTTCTCCGCGAAAGGGGATTTCCGGCCTCTTCGGATCTCAGGTAAATTGAAAATCAACGCACTCAACGGAAATCCTGACCACGGAACCAGACGCAGAGAGCGTTGAATAAGAAACGAGCGATCAATCTCAGATAACCTATTCCTCGACACTGAATTTACTCCCGCCGTCTTTCTTCTTTGCTCTTTCATTCGATCCGAGAATTTACGCCAGAGTTAACATAGTCCCACGGAAATTTATGCGAATGAGCGAACGAACCCTAACTTTTGTGAACGGAGTAGTCGAGTATCAAACGCGTCGATATACATGCGATTTCTCGCGGATTCACGCAGAATCTCAAATTACAACATCTGTTGAATCAATTTCTAGGGAAAGTATATATGTTAAAACTTTACAAAAAGTTTTATGTAAAAGGTATCTAAAATTCATCGAAATATATAGTAACACTTGCAAGTTGTCATGATGTAAAAAACGTGAACACATCAGTTACGAAGAAATGTTTATACTGTCAGCATTTTCTGCACATATTTTTTGTGTGAAACAATCCATCGACTGCTGAAATTCTTGAGTAGCTGAACAACGAACTTTTCAGCTTCTGCGTTATTTATGGCGATCGTAACGTGCACATGGTCGACGTACTCATGACGAAGAAACTTGGATCGCGCAACGGCATTGATTCTTCATTTTTTTACTTTTTTCTCGAGGGCCTCTTTCCCGCCACGTGGCACGCCGTAGTCATGTTTGGTAAATTGCTTCCGATCGCCGGTAGGGTTGGCACGCTTTCAGCGTGCCGTGAATTTACGACAGCGTTCTCGCCGCGCTTTTGCGTTCTGCACGGGCAAGAACGACGAAGACTTCGATGATTATGTTTCCCTACGTGTCGTCTCTACGTGAGCGATGTGGAACATCGATCCACAATGCCTCAAGCAGTTCGTGGACGACATTTATACCCACAAAATTATTTTTAAGGCATTTTTATTTATAGATCTCTAAAAAGGAGTTTCCATTTAAAAACATATAAGGTGCTTAAAATATTTGCAACATTCATACAAATTAAAATTTCAACTGAACCAGGAAGAAGATTTCATGAAAAAAAAACTACAGGAATTAAAAGCCATGATCGAATCTTCGGTGGGAGGTGTCACGTCACGTGAGGGTAATTAATTATTAATATAAATCCGAAAGAGCTTTCTACTTGCAAACTTCAGTTCATGAAATGGTTTATGCAGCAATTGCGAAAAGCTTGAACATTCTGAAGAGAATTTTCAATCACTTCTAACCCAATGTATTTCTGATAACGCGTTCACTGAACTATTAAAGTTATTCAAAGTTCGTATCCATTCCATTCTAATTTGATCTTTTGAAGGATCAGGATGTAGCACTATTAAAAGGATAATTTGTGTTTCCTTTTCAAGTACGTTCTGATCCTTTTTCAAACTCGCCTATAACACATGACAAAAAGCGATCCTGCTCTCGAGAGAACTAACCTGAAGAGTCACTGTGATCATTATTCATTTACAAAGCTGGAGGGGGATATCGATGTGCGCGTATACGAGGTGAATAGACATACCGAAGCACCTCTCAGTCGGCTCTGAAGAACAAATTATATGCTATTCAAAGCAATACGCGGTAGTTCGTACACGCGCGGTTACAAATAGATAGATATCGTGAGTACCATAAATGACCGCGCCTCTATATACACACTTAAGAAATACGCAGACATTTAGCCCAGCAGAAAAATCTGCTATACGGCATCCTTGCCTTTCATGTTGACACGACTCTTGACGTATGTCCAGCTACTTTACAATACTTATGTCCAATGAACATTAACGGATTATATTTTGATCCTACCTTCTACTGAAATATTTATTATGATTCCTCGCGTCGTTCTGACTACCGAGATCGGATTATGATCGTGTTATTTGTCACGAAGGGAATAGTTTTCAACCTGTCTCGGCACATGCTTTCAAGTTCGTTTAATATTCAAACTTCTTGTGATTTATTTAAATGCTGGAAAAAAATTTGAATGTAAGATAACATGTGCAGAGGAAGTCTAAACTAAAAAATAAAAAGAATAATTAAATGATAAAGAAAAAATGAAAAAATAACAAATAATTTTGGTGGTTCAGGTGTTAAATATATATCTATAAAGGAAATACGCTTCCGAATTAAGGGCATGTGGTAATTACCATAAGAGCAAATTTATTTTCCGCAACTTCACGTTCACAATAATAAACATTTTTTGCTAAAACTAGGCCATTTACCTCCGTTTCGCTCAGACGAAGGTAAATGGCCTAGTTTTAGCAAAAAATATTTATTATTGCAAGAGTAAAGTTGCGGAAAATAAATTGCTCTTATGGTAAAGTATCACATGCCCTTAAAAAGAAAGAACTGTGCTTGCGCATAACAGTAAACTCCAAAGACGAAATTTGATTGGTTTCGCCACATCATTTCGTTTATAAAATTTCGCGCCTCTGCAATTTTTATCAAAGGATGTGGAAGAAACATTTATTGAAAATGATAAAGCAGATATTTAACTAATTAAGTTCAAAAAATCGTTAATCAATTTCTATTTAATTCTATTTATTCTTTATTAATTGAGTGTTGCAATACAATTTAACGATTCAAATTTACCGCCTACTTAAAAAGAACTCAACTGCGCTTGCGCAGATAGTAAATTCCAAAGGCTTGATTTGATTGGACGTTTCGCATTTGTTCGTTTGTCGTTTGTTCTTTTCATTGCGGTGACTAGCGTTTGTGACAAGTCGGCTGCGCTTAGTTTATTTAGTTAAATTATTACAAATTACTAGCAAAGAAATTTCTCAAGGTAAACTTTTATTGTTTATTAAACTATTTTACGAAATTAAACAACCCTTCGTTAAAAAGTAGGGCTCTTATTGTCAAAATTAAAGCCATTTTGCTTTGTCATTCTCGGCATAACCTCTTTCCGCTATTTTCCACGAAACACTCGAACTTTTCTTACAAATTTTAATAAATAATTCTATTTTAAATATCAGTAGTTAATTATGGCCTTTTTTGAATTTTTTTTCAACTTTGATACTGCTTTTTTCTCTTTTCGTGAGATTCGAAAATTCATAACCTACAAGTTCACACTGGAAGTGTAATCGTCCAAATGTTCTTTAAATCTATTTTGGTCAATAGTTTCGAGATATAAAAGTAAATATTTACAATTTTAACTAATTCCAATGTAAAAGATAATAATAATAGAAATTTTTTTTCTAAGAATTATCTTCGGTGAATTGAAGAGGATAACAAATTGTTAATATTTTCACTAAAAAATCCTATGTAAATTTATATTCCGTCTGTAAGTACTTTGCTTTATAAAACACTGCAATTTTACACTGAATTACTTGTTTCTTTTTGTAAATTTCATCTATAAATCCCTATACAACAAATTTTCAAATTGTAGTCAAAATAATCCACATTTATTGCCAGAAAGATTCATAATTAATACATTTTTTAAATTAATTTGGGGCAATTGAAAAGGAAGAATATCCACTAATTTCTTTATTTTATTTGCAGATGTTCCTGACACGTTCGGAGTACGATCGTGGTGTAAACACATTTTCTCCAGAAGGTCGGCTTTTCCAAGTCGAATATGCGATCGAAGCCATTAAACTTGGATCGACTGCGATTGGAATCGCGACATCAGAGGGCGTGATTCTAGCCGTGGAAAAGCGAACATCTTCCGTCCTGATGGAGCCCACAACAGTGGAAAAAATAGTCGAGGTTGACAAACACATCGGCTGCGCCGTTTCTGGATTGATGGCTGATTCCAGGACAATGATCGACAGGGCGAGAGCCGAGTGCCAGAATCACTGGTTTATTTACAACGAGAAGATGACCGTCGAATCTGCAGCTCAGGCTGTGTCCAACCTGGCGATTCAGTTCGGAGACAGTGACGATGATGGAAGCGCCATGTCTCGACCTTTTGGAGTCGCGATTCTGTTCGCTGGAATTGACGAAAAGGGACCTCAACTGTTCCACATGGATCCCTCTGGGACCTTCGTTCAATTTGATGCCAAGGCCATTGGCTCTGGCAGTGAAGGTGCTCAACAATCGCTGCAAGAAGTCTATCATAAGGTTCTTTTTTTATTTTAAGTATTGAATTGTTATTTCGTCTTCAATATTTTCAATTATTTAACTACTGAATTCAATTTCAGTCAATGACTTTGAAGGAAGCAGCAAAGGCAGCCCTGACGATATTGAAGCAAGTAATGGAGGAAAAATTGAACGACACAAACATCGAAGTAATGTCAATGACACCCGAAAAATTATTCCACATGTACACGAGGGATGAGTTGCAAGAGGTGATTAAAGACATTGCTTAATTTACGTAAAGCCGTCCGCTCTCGATTTTCTTAAATGCAGTGCATTGTGTGCTGAATCGTGAAACGTGCGTCAAATCATTGTGAATTTCGCTTGCCTCGGCAAGTATTCGCGTTAATTATACAATATACACTCTTTCTTACATTAGGTTTTCCCAAAAAAGAGACACGCAAAAAGAAATACAAAAAAAGGAAAAAGGAAAGTTGACTGTGAATCATTTGAGACTATCCTTCTCTTTTCATCCTTTGCTCTTATCCAGATATTTTATATTTTAGAACCTAAGTTTTTGTCGATACTTCGACTTAGACTCGGGTTTTATGGAGGGTTGAATCTATTTTTTAAGTGATGAATAAAAAAAACTTTTTTTTTTTTTTTCTAATTCTAATCTAGATAATAGAATGTGTGCCTCTGTTGAAAGAAGAACAGGCAAGATCACGGCAGGATAGTTCCACTTCGACTCCAAAACCTTCCTTCTCCATCCAAAATCGTTGAATACGAGTTCCATTTCTCAAGAAGGAGTTTCATTAAGTAATTACCATTTTCATTTTACATGTTTCTGATCATTTCATGTCTATCTTAGTTTCTAAACGTTTTCAAATCGCTTTCTATTTTGTATTTCTCTTAACTCTTTCAAAAATAGAGAATAAAAATTTTAGGAAGAAAAATTGTGGCATAATTAATTGAAGAAAATCTTTGTAACTTATCGTGCGCTTCTTTTTTTTAGGAATCGCACACAAATTCATTTCTAATCCAGAGAAGTCTCGTCGACTTCCCGAGAACCTTCTTTGATTTTTCCTGACAGAGATTTTAACTTTGGTGATTTGGTGAGTGATTTTAGATTTTTTTACGATTTAAATCCTTTGTGGAAATTCGAATAAATATTCGAAAGTTAAATTCGGTCGCCCTGATTTTATAAAATTGAAGATCAGAGGAAAATTGTTTGTATTCACTGAGCGTCGGAAGTTCCTCTCGGGAAGATTCAGCATCGGATTCGAAATAGGCGGAGGTGCCGGTTGGTTCGCTTTTCGATTAAAAGCGACGTCTCGACGCCTATCCGAAATCAATAATTAATTTCGCTGGAAAAGCCCGGGACGGGATTGAAATGGCTGCGCCGCTGCGATGTGCCGATAAAACGTCCCTTTTTTTATTCAGCGCTCTAGAGCTGAGAGATTATTGGATATTATTCCATTTCAAGCGTTCAATCCCGGCAACGATTCGCTCGCTCTGAATTCTCCTGGGATAAAACCCCACTCTCGATTTAAGCTCGCTGATTTCTGACACCGCCCAATATTGTCGGAGTAGCTTAAAAAGTACCATTTTCGAAAAAAAAACTTCTAGTTTATTGATGTAATTTTATGAATTGTAAAAATTAAGCATATAGTCGAGGAGTTGATCACTTAGAGTTAAATCACGCTAGAATTAAAAAATTAGAATAATCAGGAAAAAAATTTTAAACCTGAGAAATAAGCGACATTTTCTGATTAAGTTCCCGCCTTTTTCCTAATTGTTTTGAGATAAACGATAAATATGAAACGTACAATCGCTCAATTATAAGGAGATTAGTAAAATACGATCCTTCGCGGAGACTGTTTGCGTTTTTCTTCATCGTTCTCTTTCTCACTCCCACTTTTCTTTTTTTTTTCTTTTATTTTTGAAATGCAAGCTTTAAAGCTTTCGCCCTGGGAAGCGAGAACTCTCGATTCTCAAGGAGCGAATAGAGGAAAGGGAGAGGTGAGCGGAAGGACTCTGTAATTAACTGAGCGATGAGAGGTGGGATACTCCCGTTTGAGTCCTGAGAATCCCCGGGGACCTGACCCGTCGTATCAGACGCCAACACTCGCTCCCTCGCCTCGTTCAAGTTTCGCTACGATAATTGCCTTCCCTTTGCAGTCGCGCCAATACCCCCAGCAATGACTCTAAGCCACTCTAGAAAGTGAGCAAATTTCTAGTTTGCATTTTTAGACATTTTCAATTTGCATGCCTTATTTCTTTCAACTCCTCATTTTACGAAACAAATATTATAATTAGATATTTTTTCATATTACATTTTAAGGATTTTATAATCTATTTAAAGGATAACAAAAACAAAAGAGTTTTATGCATGTTAAGATACTTTGAGGAATTTTAAGATATAAAAAGTTTTTAGGAATTTTAAGGGATTTTAAAGTATTTTAAGAGTTACTATTGCGAGCGTAACGTTGGCGAAACTAAATTTTCTCTCATGGTAATTTTTATTGGTAATTTTTAGTGTAATTTTATGGGATTTAAAATATTTTTTCTCAATTTTAAAGGATTTTGTGGTGTATAAAGAATTTAAAGAGATTTTTATAAATTTTAAGCAATTTCATGGAATTTTAAGATCTAAAAAGATTTTTTAAATTAATTTTTAAGGGATTTCAGTGAATTTTTGCCATTTTTTCCCGATGCCTACCTTGCCGTCATTTTTTTTTCTTGCACTGCTATTGCTACATTTATTGAAATATCGGGTTGAAAATTTCAAAAATTAAGGAAAATGTCCTAAAGTACGTTTATGTCGCCCTAAATTTTTATTAAAACAAAAAATAATTTTTTTTTAAATTAAATATACATATTTAGGACCAGTAAAGAGAAATTTTAAGGGATTTTAAATATTATAGTGGAATATTAAGGAATTTAAATATGTTTGTAGATATTTCAAAATATTTCAGCTAATTTTAACAGATTTTAAAGTTCCTCGTGGAATTTAAAAATATTTTAAGAGATTTTGAAATTTTAAGAGATTTTTATGAATTTTAAAATATTTTGTACTTTTTCGTGGAATTTAAAGGATTTCAAATCATTTTGAGTACTTGAATACTTGAGTACTTGTCTGTCTGGGAAATTGGTCTAAAAGTCAGGGAAATGTCAAGGAAACTGAAAAATTGAATCTTATGGCCACCCTACAATAAATGTAGAAGTGGAATTGCAGGAAAAAAATGCCGGTAAGGTAGAGATCAGATAACTGACACACAGCCTTAATACTTGTTATCTTTAGGTT
>JAUESH010000033.1:7285989-7301699 GCA_032275165.1 Synergus magnus
AATTGCAGGAAAAAAATGCCGGTAAGGTAGAGATCAGATAACTGACACACAGCCTTAATACTTGTTATCTTTAGGTTTCAATGTAGAAATAGAAACTAGTTTCAATTACGCTAAGAGTATTAACCATATACTCGTATTATTTACGTAACATATCACAGATGCCGGTCATCTCGCTAGTCAACGAGGAGGCGACTACTTTTGTGAAAGTAAAAAAAATCGCGACGATTCTGCCATGCGTGAATTATAGCTACGTAAAGAAGGCGCGTATCAACTGTTCTTCGTTCGTTCGTTTCTTTACTATACTTACTTACTTCGAGGATCCACTTCCGGTTTTCTATACTGATGATTCGAGGCCGTAGTAATAAGGAAGAGTGGCACCCGCCGTTCTCTTTATTATGCATTGCATTGCATTTTCGCATTTCCGTGAGACAAATATTTAGTCGGTTCGTTAATTACTCCACCGGTTACGTTATATCCAAATAGAGCAACTTTTTCACTCAAGGAAATCTAAAATGTTTTTAAAAAACTCTAAAATTCGGAAAAAATGTCTTAATCTCTTTATAAAACTCTAGAATCTTCTAGAAAGATCTAGTTCATAAAAAGTAGGTCAGAGAAATTCGTGACAGAACTTTAAGTTCAAGTACATAGTCAAAATTAAACCTTGAATATTGTAGAATCTTTTGTCGAAACACTTCAAAATTGGCTGATTTCAACTTTTAGGCTTTCTAATTAGAGAATTAGGAAATTACGAAGACCTTTCAAATTAACGGATTTTTAATTTGAACAATTGAGAATAGCTTCCAAAATTATAAAATTGATAATGAAGTATCAAAAACCTCAAATTCAAGCCTTTAACAGTCAATAAATTCGAATCAGAGGTCAGAAAAATTACAAATTTATAATCCACACCTTCAAATTGCACAATTTTAATTTTGAATAAATCAACATCAAAGTATTTTTTTGTATTAATGATTCATAAATTTTAAGTTTAAATTTACACTTAAAATTTAATTTAAACCATCCAAAATTGTTTTAGTTTGATTTTAAATCATTTGAAATCTTTTAATTTGTATTGAAATTCTGAAACTCTTTTGAAACGTATTTCTCTACTTTTTTCTTACTTAAAATTGAAATTTTTAAAAACTATGAAAAAAATAAAAAATATACTTTTTAAATAAACTCTAACATTGCAATGGAGCAAATTACGCATGTCGCAACCCACTATAAATTGTACGATAATTCTATCGTAAGAGGAACCTTACATTTATAAGCAGGAAAAATAGGGAAATTGTCCGGGAATTATGCGAGAATTTCGTGGGTAATATTTAGTAAACACCGCGTTTAACAAATTTTTTAATTCCTCACAGAGAGAGCATTCCTTCTTTTTCTTACTGCCACTCAAAATTAAAATAAAATAAATATAGTTTTTAATGTAAAAAAGTTGAATCTGCGGCTTCTGATTGTTAATATAATAAATTATTCAAAATTTATATCTCATCCATCAACGCGTCGGTTCGTTAGCTCTTTACATTGATGGAAATCCGACTTGAGCTCATTTAATCGCTCGTCTTCTTTATAAAATTATAATCACCAGCGATTCGTGGCCACGTGTATTTTACTCGCGTAATAATATTAAAATGAAATGAACGAGACGACCGGCTTCAAAGGTAATTTACTCGCGTGTACGTCGAACTGCAGAGAAAGTATTACTTTCTTGAAAAGGTACCTCGTATCAAACGTTTCTTAATTGCGGCTTGGTTGCTGTGATTAAGATTCGCTCGAAACGAAAGTGTTTTCCCGGAAATTCTGATTCCCATCGATACTGGATCGAATTTTCCTCTTTCCGAACAGCAAACTTTATAATTTATAAATGTATAATTTATAAATGTGAAATTTATAAACGATCTCGGTAGTGACTTGTTGAACCATTCGTGAATAATTGTAGGGACAGCTACGTAACAGAAAGTTTTATGGAGTTGAGTTACGTTTTTCTAGCAATTTGTCGGCTTTTGAATATAAAAAAGCGCTATGGTATAATTTCTTAAACCCTGGCAGCAAAAATGAAACTTCATGATTTATAAAAAGGTGGGCTCGTTAATAAAGATGTAATTTATGATGTTGGAGTTATTGATCGCTTTTTACGTTTCGTAACAGGTAACAGTTCGTAAGATGTTAAATTGTTAAGGTTTTGTAACTTTTTCAAATTAATTTAGCTTTCCTTGGTCTAGAATTTTCACCTGCGAATTGCATTTTAAAAATAGGAGGAGGCGTTGCCAATTAGCTACAAATTTTGAGCCTAATTAGATATTTTTATTAACAATACGAATAACAGATTTCCGTTCTTTATGTATTTTTACATATTTTTTATATTGACATGTTATAAAAATAAGGAATTTATTAAATATTTAAAATAATTATAAATTATTTTATGAACAGCAAAATATTAAATATTAATAATTCTTAATATTTAATAATTAATTCATCCTAATTATTTAATTAACTGTTTAGATTATAATATATTTTCGGCTTAAATTTCGAAATTTTAAGAATTTGAGGGAATTTTTATTTTAATAATTTATATACAAATTTTAGTATAAGAAATGTGTCCACTTGGACATACGAAAGTGTTTAAAGCTTCTCATTCAATCATCTAAGTTAAGCAATGCTTGATGCAGTTATTCTCGGATGGGAGCCGATTTACAAAATATAATTTTATGTTTAAAAAAGCAATTGCCGAAGTAAAACTTTTCAAATTTAATAGTGATATTAAAATTGTAACGAAAATGTGACGAAATTTTTTTATATAAAACAAAAATATAGTTATTGTTTTATTATTTTTATAATGTATATTATAATCAAACTTTAAAATATTAAATTATTTCCAATTTTTCTTTAAAATGCTTTAAAATCTTCCAACATAAGTTTTTATCTCAAATATCTTGATATCTCGTGATCTTCAATATAATATTTTAAAATATATTGCACGCAAAAATTAAAAAAATTATATCTACAGAGAAAATCCGGATTTTTTTATATAAAATTCTTTATTCGTAAAGCAAAATCTAGTCAAAATAATTTCTATACATTTCATTTTACAAATATTATCTGGAAATACTCATAAAAAATCCTTTTTCTGAAATAAAAAATGGTAAAAAGGGTAAAAATCAGTGAAAAACTTTTTTTTTTATAAAAAAAAATATTTTTATTAATCCACCTTAGGTACAAAAGCGACAAGTTTTGTTTTGGGGCTAGACAATTTTTCAAAAATGAATCTTGATGGTTCCTAAATATTAAATACGTGCATGGCCGCCAAGCTAGCGAGTTTCACCGAGCGTAACGCGAGATTAATCTCACCGTTAGTTGCACCGAAGCCAGACTAAGAGAAATCGCTCAATACATACATAAATTCTTAACAAAGTTGTGACGAGTTTTCAGATTTACAACGTGACTTTCCTTTTTTGAAAAATGATCATCTTCAGGAGTCCCAAGAATTGTCAAATTCTGTGAAATGTTTCAAATGGATATTTCTATCCCTTTTCGTCACTTATGCAAGAGTGAAATCAATTTATATTCCACGGAACTCCATCCGAACTTTATCTCAATTTACAACAATTTTAAACTTTCCAAAAATTCCTTTCCAATCGATAAATATCGACAATTACAACTTTGAGCTCGGCTTGCACTCTCACCATCCACTTTTCACTCGCAACCAATCAGATCACATGCCGGAGAAGATGGCCGCCCAGCTCCTCCACCTCGCGACTTCGCTGGGGCTGTGCGATCTCAAAAGGTCTCGAAACCCCTTTCTCCTAAGAAAAATCGCTTCTACTAAAGTGAACCTTTATAAATATAACTTAGACTCGAATATAAATATATTTCAACAGCTCTAAAACTACAATTTAAGTTCGCACAACCCCAGGTTCGATACAATTGCATCTAAACCCAGGTATTTTCAACCATGATGAGAATATTCGCCACCATATCCACTGCTGGCTTCGAATCCACCTCCGTCGCCGCCTCCATGTCCATGGTGTTCCTTGTGTTCATGAACATGAACCGGATAATACTCCGGGACCTTGACGGGATAGGGCACTTCTTTCTCCACTGGAACGTGCACTTCCTTCTCCACATAATAGGGCTTGTCAACAGGGACCTTAACTGGATAGGGGACATGTTTCTCTACAGTGTAGGGCACTGGTTTGTGAACAGTGTAGGGCTTTGGGACCGGGACCTTGACATGAACTGGATAGGGCTTTTCAACAGTGACAGGGTAGGGCTTGTCTACTGGGACTTTGACCTCATAAGGCACTGGTTTTTCAACTGGAACCGGATAGGGCTTTTCGACAGTAACTGGGTAGGGCTTGGGAACGTGAACTGGGTAGGGCTTATCAACTGGAACCTTCACTTCATAGGGCACATGCTTTTCAACTGTGTAGGGCTGAGGAACAGGGACCTTGACCTTGACTGGATAGGGCACGTGCTTCTCTACGGTGTAGGGCTGGGGAACTGGAATTTTGACTGGAACTGGGATGTGTTTTTCGACGGTGTAGGGTTGAGGAACGTGAACCTTAACCTCGTAGGGCTTGTCGACTGGGACCTTGACTTCATAGGGCACTTTCTTCTCGACGGTGTAAGGTTGGGGCACGTGAACTGGGACCTTGACGAAGACCTTGACGGGATAGGGTACGTGCTTCTCGACGGTGTAGGGCTGAGGAACTTTGACCTTGACCTCATAGGGTACATGCTTTTCCACGAGGTAGGGCACGTGTTTGGTGACTTCGTAGGGTACTGGGACCTTCTTTTCGATGGTAACAGTTTTCACGTGCTCGTGATGGTCATAGGAGTGGTGGTCACCCCCACCACCACCGCCTCCGAAGTCGCCGTAGCTGTGGCTCAGGCCCCTTTTTTCGGTCTTCTTTTCGGCGGTGTCTGATGAGGCATCGATTTTGGCCTTTGTTGGTGTTTGGTCAGATGACTTCGAAGTTTCCTCCGAGCAGTGGGCCAGGGCGGCCAACGCCAAGAGGGCGATGGTGATCTGTAAATAAAGTTCTTTTTTTTAATTTCGCATTTAAAATTGTAATTTAAATTAACGTTTTAATATCTAACTCGTATGGTAAAGACTTTAGTGGAGGATCTCTGTTACCAACTGAAGGTATTTTTTATTTTAAATAAATGTCGGATTTGTTTTAATTGATAGATAATCAAATGTAATTTTAATAGTGAAAGGAAGTCGAACAGCTGAAGAAAAGAACTTTGTTGATATATTTAGTTACAATTGAAGTTTGCAAACTATAATTCGAGATTAATTTAGGAAATTGAGACGAAGGAACTTAATAGAAATATTTGTAAGGTACTTTCGCTGGGAGAAAGTTTATTAATTAGATATTATTATTATTATTATTTAAATTGATTTTTTTGCATGGAATTAATTTATTTAGAGAAAATTAATTTAAAATTTAGACTTCCGGGATGATTTGAAATGTCACGTAGATTATGATTGCCGTTATTTATGAGTATACTTTTTTTTCATTACGTAACTATTATTCTCATGAAGTCAGCATCAATTTAATTCGCATAATTAGTAATGTGAAGCAACTTTCTCAAGGTGAAAGTCAATCATTAATTGAAAATACTTGTTTGAGAATTTAAAGTCGATTGTTATTCAAGTTGAATCTGTTTAGAAACTTCAATAATGAGGAAAATAAATTGGAAAATAACTGGGAAAATAAGTGAGAAAAATATGTTGGAATAATAAAGTCTAATTATGATCCAATACATTTGGATGTTTTATTTTTGTTCTTAAAAACAAAATACTCGGTATTTCAATTATAATATTTTTCTTATAATGGAATGATTCTGTTTAATTTTCGTCAATCAATAAATTCTTTGAAAAGTGGCTTTAAATCCATTTCGAAAATTAAATACAGCTTTAATTTTCAATTCTGTTGATGTTTTATAATTATTAAGACATTTTTGAGAAGCAATTCACCTCAAAATTTCATAACACTTAAAATCCCTTAAAAATCTCTTAAAATTGCATGGATTCCTTTAAAATTCTACGAAATATCCTGAAATCCCTTAAAATTCTACAAAATCTTTTAAAAATCCTAAAAATCTTTTGAATTTCGTAAAAATCACTTGAAAATCGTCAAAATCCCTTAAAATTCCTAGAAAAAAAGTGTTGTATCGAAATCCTCTCTAAAAAAAAAGTGGAAATGTCTCAAAAATTTCGCATATATTGTTTTCAAACCTGATTGGCGTTTAAATGACTTGAAGTTGTAAGAAGTAAAACAAAATAATCGCGCTTGTTGGTTTGCTAGTTGATTTAAAAAAAAAAGTTAAAAATTGAATTACAAAATTCTATTTTAATCTCCAATTCGAATGATCTTCTCTATGAATCCCCTAAATATGTTATTCACTAAAGTAAACTTTTTCACAACAGAAGAAGAGTTGAAAACTATGAGTACATAAATCACCAAAAAACCATCATTAATCATTCAGCACATTTCCATAATATTTCATAAAACACGTAAAATAAAAAGAGAAATGTCCCGCGAAAAATCGGAAGTCTATATCCGCGAAAGTGATTTTCTCCGTTGGGACACCTGTTGGGCGATGCGGAAGTGAATCTTGATTTCTCGTTCAGATCAGAGCACATATCACGACTTACCTTAAAGTACATTCTATAGCTCGCACGTGTTTTAGCGTGGCATATAACCACTGACTGAACCGCTACCTTTTCTAGTCTCAGCTTTATATACTCCAGGGTATAATAACCCGACACTTTCCCTGCACCTCGGCTCGTATTATGGTTGAATGTGCGTTTCGTTTGCATTCGCAAAAAGTTTTACACGTATGTGTACTTTTATACATGCACAAAATATTATACAAGTAAGATGCATAATGATGCATGCATAATTCTCACACACTTGGTCCTATAAGTAAAAGTTGCCCAAATAAGATTGCCATGACGAAAGATTTGAGTAATCTCGAATTCTTCATACTCTAATCGAGATCTAAGTACGAGGGAAATTATCCTCCACTTCCGGATTGAGCAGATATGTTCTGCGTCGATGCCGACGTCTCGGCAAATAATAATCACACATTTTCAATTTAATGTGATTATTCATCTTTAGATGACACTTTCACACCTTCACCGCGAAGTCAGTCGGAAAGAAGATATCCCTGGCGAAAGTTTCAGATTGAAATTCATTCCAAATCAATCCGAAATTTCCGAATCATTTCGGAATTTGTATCCGAACCAAACAGTTTCATTCTGATCTAATCCGAAGGAAGTTTTCAATCCTATTTAATATTTTTTAGTCTGTACGTCAAGTCCAAATTCAATCCGAATCCATGGCCCCCATTTCGAATCAATCCGAAGACACTTTTCAATCGATCAATTCCAATGAATCCGAGCCTCATCCCAAAAGATTTTTCAGTCCTTCTGATTCCTTTTCAATCCGTATGTCTTTTCAAAGTTCAATCCGTATGAATCCGACACTAACCTCAGATTAGGTCGGATTCATTCGGATTGGAATCCTTGCATTGACATCAAAATTAGGTCGGATTCATTCGAATTGGAACATTAGCTTCGACCTCGGAATAGATCGGATTCAATCGAATAGAAATCTTGGTTTGTCCTCGGATTAGGTTGGATGAAGTCGGATAGAAATCTTGGGTTTCACCTCGGATTAGGTCGAATTCAGTCGAATTGGCATCCATATTTTAAAATCGGATTATATCGGATTCTCATTCAGCTCATTCTTGTTCCGAATTCGGATTAGATCGAATTAAATCGGATATAAATCCTTGTTTTAAAATCGGATTGGGTTGGATTTATTCCGATAGAAATCTCGATTTAACCTTTTAAGTCCGATTCAGGTGGATTGAAATCCTTCTTTTAAAGTCGGATTAGTTCGTATTCAAGCGGTTTAGAATCCTTGTTTAAAAATAGGTTTGGGTTGGATTCAGTCGGATTATCATTTTTGTTCGAACTTCGGATTAGATCGCATTAAATCGGATAGGAATCCTTATTTCGAAATCGAATTGGGTCGGATTCAGTAGGATAGAAATCTTGCTTTAACCTTGAATTAGTTTGGATTCAGTCGGATAGAAATCCTGGGTGTCAGCTTGGATTAAATCGGATTCAGTTGGATTGAAATTCTTCTTTTAAAACCGGATTAGTTCGGATTTAGCTGGATTAGATTCGTTATTTTAAAATTTTATTAGGTCGGATTCTCATTCTTGTTTCAAAATCGAATTGGGTCGGATTTAGTCGGATTGAAAGCCTGGGTTTTAGAATGGATTAGGTCAGATTAGATTACTCCGACTTCGGATTGGATAGGAATTCTTGTTTTAAAATCGAATTGGCTTGGATTGAGTCGGATAGAAATCTCGATTTGACCATGGATTAGGTCGGATTCAGTCGAATAGAAATCTTTAGTCCTTCCTCGGATTAGATCGTAATGAAACTGTTTGGTTCGGATACAAATTCCGAAATGAAGTGGATTCAAAAGGATAGAATTTTTTCTATCCGAAACTTTCACCGGGGTACTTTCATGGCAATTATGAAACTTTCTGAGGATATGAATTGTGAAGGAAGAATGGATGTATAATGAATGAAATATGGGTTGAGAATTGAAAATTAAGAACTTGGAATTGAGAATTGAAAAGTAGTGAGATGTTAATCTTGATAATCTAGACATCTAGAGAGATGTTTGTTGTGTAATTATATAGAGAACTCTGATGGAAAACTTTATGGGAAAAATGTATCGAAGTAATTTTAATTAATAATGAGTTGAAATAGTAATCAGGCAATTTTTTGATTGCTCTATTATTAAAAGAGAATAGGCGTAACTTATTTTTATGTAATTTGTTTTATTTAATACTTTTTTCAATCTAATGCTGTGGCAGAAAAAATAGTAATGAATAATGGAGATGATTAAAAACAATTCGTGTTCTTTAGTTTGATAAAAAGAACCTTTTTGTGCAATATGCATTTTATGTAACAAAAATGTTGAAATAATTTTTTTAATTTAATACCGCAATCATTTAAAGATATATTAATGCAATAGAGAGAAAAATTAATGAGTTCGGATTTAATTTCTAGAATCACAGACTGTCTGACTAAACACCGATTATTCTACTCCTTAAAATTATTATGCTTCACTACCACTTAGAAGTCAGTGAAAGTCATCGACGGATTTCAAGTTTGGGTAGATAATAAATAACTCTAATGATCACTGTTAGAAATATTCGAATATTTACTGAGTTTTCATAAATTAGTCATAAATTTACGAACAAGTAACTGAATTTTCCTAAATTTATCTTTATTTTACGAAACAAGTGCATAAAACTTCCAATATTTCGTAAAATTACCTCAGAAATTTCCAACTGTGACTCTAATGTCATGGTTACAAAACTCACCTCTGAAACATGGAAAAAATGAACCAATTCATCAAAATTTTGGATATAATTTGTATGTGAATTCTGGGAAAGAAGGATAGCACTCAAAGTTAAAATTATAACATGATATCTAAACCATAATGTGTAACATAAAAAAATTACATAACTGTGTTCGTTATTCTCTAGACTATGATTAATTAATTACACAATGCAAGAGTAAAGAATGTTTCTAGAGAGTAATTACATTAAATACAAGTATAACAATGTCAATTAAAACTTTATTAAAAGTGCATGTTGAATACATTTTTAAAATTAATTCCCCTCTCGTTGGTACTGTTTAATCATGCAAAAGATAATCCATTCATTTTTTTTTAAAAATCTTTATCACAGTGATTGTGATCCATGAAAAATTCTGGCACACCCCGCTAGAAAATGCTCTTTGGATCCATGCTTCGTCGATCTCGGCTGTAAATCGCACACGCGATTTTTAAATTTCTAATTAAGATTCTTACTTAAAATTAAAATTCCGAAAAATTATTAAAAAACTAAAAATATAGTGTTTAAATAAATTGTAATATTACATTAATATTACTAATAATTGTAATATGGAGCAAATTACGCACGTCGCAACTCACTATGCATTGTATGATAATTCCATCGTGGGCATAATTAAGTAACACCATGAAAGGGCATTAATTTTTCTGTTAACTGATAAATACCCGAATTGCTCTGCGACTTTGCAGTGACTTGATTTACATTATGTGCCCGCGTGCATAATTGTCATTCGAAGTGCAAGTATTATTAACATTATATTAAGAACCGCGCGTGCCCCGCGTCTTGTTCGCATGCAGAATACCTAATGCAGCATGTTAATAATGACCATGCCGTCGCGTCGCATCGCATGCACCAGTCCCATTTCGATACCGACTCGAGATACAAGGTACCGTTTTTTATCGACTAATCGCCTCGCCCCGAGCATCTCTGAGAGTCGTATAATCAGTGCCGGAACCGGCATTATGTCGTTCGCCAATCGTACGGATTATTTATGGCACTGGCGATCGCAGAATGTCATAATTTAATGATAATACCAAAGAAATGATTTCATCAACATTGCACAAAGAAAATTCACTAATATCTTCCCAATCTTCATCTTCGTGCGCTCGCCAACATTAAAATTTATGCGTCTCGGGAAGATAAGAGAGAAGAAAAGGAATCAGCCGAGCAGAAAATAATTTTTCGCTAATGATTAGTTTGCATTGTATTAAGCGCAACTCGTACAACATAGGGGATGGAATTTTTTAACCAATTATGCCGCTGCGAGGATTTCTTATTCGGGGGAAATGTTAATGACTTTGAATTTCATGCAGGTGCAGCGTAATTCCTGTCAACTATTACCCCTTTTCACCTATTTTGAATTTGTTCACCTTTTTCAATTATTTTAGGGATTTGTCACCTTTTTTTCAATTGATAAAGTTGAATCATGTGAAAAATTATTCACCTTGGATTTATAGGGAAATTCTGAGTCATTTTCGATTTGAAGAAACTTTTCCGGATAATTAAAATCATGACGAAACTCAATCTTTTACAGCTGAAAAAATTTTATATTAAATTTTGTAATTTTTAAAAAATGCTTTGAATTTTTTTAATTCTTTAAAAATCCTTTTACAAACTTTAGAATCTCGTCAAATTCATCTTCAATTTACCTTAAATTATTCTAAATTTTGTTAAATTCGCCTTGAATTCCATTCAATTTTCCTTGATTTGTTTAAAAGTCTTTTGATTTCCTTAGACTTCTTTTATATTCTTTTGGCTTGTTTTGAATTATTTTAAATTCTTTCGAATTCCTTTGAACTTCTCCCGAATTCTTCATTTAAATTTTATTGACTTGGAATTGAAGATCAACGTTTTTCTTGCTTTTACCATTTCTCACCTATAATATTTTTATTTAAAAAATTATCTTTTTTAGTGGTAACAGGTACTGTGATGACTATAATTTCTCTAAGATGTAAAAGGTCACTTGTTATGTAACAATTACATAAAATATCACGTTGGGCTTTGCGGAATATTCTTCTCATTATGATTTGATTATTATACAAGTCTCAGAAAAATGTTCTTTTGGGATATTAAATGATTAGCAAAAAGTGTCAAATTACTTTATAAATACATTCCCTGATGAGATGTAAAAAAGAAGGAAATGACGCACTTTAATGCTTTATCTTAAAAGTTGGCGAGACGTGCACTTTCTTCTCAACATATAGATATATCGATATGCAATATACACTTAAAAATAAGTATGAATATAGATATGTGAGCAGTAGGATAAGATCAATTTCCGGTGGCGTTTCCGGTTTTCAACGTCAGCATTTCTCCACGGTATGGTTCGATATTTACGAACGTGCGATACAATTACTTTTTGTTTCTTTGAAGACCCTCTACTTGCAAACTTTCGCTGATGAGATAACGCTTGCGCGCTAATGCTGTAGGAAAATTCATGTTAAATTGGTCCACTCACATATCCCGAAAAATAAATAATTTAGAAATTAACGGAACCTATATAAATACCTATAAAAAATATCAAATCGATGTTAAATCATAATATTCATATCTTATATCGTTTCTAAACCAGTCCAGTTGATATTTAAGAAATGTATGGATAATCTCCACGGATATTCAGGAATTTTCAGGATAATTAGGTAAAATGAATTAGATAAAGTGAATTAAAGAAATTAAATCGCTTCATGTTTTCATATGGTCTTAAATGCGAATATTGATTAAATAACTACCTGGAAGGTTCTTGGAATTATTTAATAGGTTATTTAAATTAATTATATACACACATAATATCAGTTTTCGAGGTCGATATAATTGACACTTTTTGAAGGGGTGCATTTATTTTATGTTATGTACAAGTTTTCCTTTATGTAAATTGTAAATGGTGGAGTCCATGGAAAGTGATCACAATTTGCGTTATTGGACTTTTAAATTTTTGGTAAGATTTAATTTTTCAAGATCTCAAATTTTTTTTAATAAGACGTACTTTCATATAGAAAAAACTCAAAAGTAAAAAAGAATTTTGACTCTTTTTTGAAAACTCATTTCACCTTGATATCTTTCTGGGATCTTCAATCCGTTGCATATATTACCATTTTAATCCGATTTTCTATAGAAATCGTTGAAATTTTGAAATTTTCCGACATCTTATAAGAGGTCGAACGATTTCGAGGATTTAAATGAAATTTAAATGTTTGTTTGGGGATTTTAAGGAAGTTCGTAAAAAATTCTTGAAAAATATCAATAGGATTTTAATTTTAATAGGAAATTACCTTTAAAAAATTAGATTGTCAAGATAAAAGTGTTAGGAATTAATGATTAATACAATATTAGTTGCATTGTTTCGCACCTGCGAAATTAGCTAGGATTTTCAATTTTCAAGGTACCAGGGAAACGAATCAGAACAGCAGGTGGAACTCAAGTTCTGCTTTTTGCTCCCAACGCTGGGACTAATGCTATGAATTCACCTTAATTGAATTACAACTGTCCTTTTGCATCTAAATATAGTACAGTCATTACAGATCGTCACCTATTCAAATTTGTTCATCTATTTCGAATTTTTTCACATTTTTCACCTATTTTGAACATTTGACACGTTTTCATATTTTTTCAATTAATACAGTTAAATCTTATAACAAATTATTAACATGGGGATTATAGGATAATTCCAGGTCATTTGCGGATTGAAAAAAAACTTTTCCGGATAGCTAGTCAAAATATTTTTATTTAACATTAGCAAATTTTGAATTGAATTGAAATTCAGGTCTTTTGAATTCTTTTTAAATCCTTAAAAAAATGTTAATGAAATCACTTAAAATTTCTTGAAATCGCTTGAAATCATTTACAATCTCTAAATATCGTTTTTAATATTTTGAAATCACTATAAAAATCCCTTCAAATTCCTTAAAATCATCTAAAAAATATCTTAAAATTTTTTTACATGTCTTGAAATTTATTTAGCATTTATTTAGCATCTTGTATTAAACGATATGCCTAATATTTATATCCGCTTGGATACATGGAATGGTTTATGGCTTCTCATTCGATCACCGAAGTTAAGTAACGCTTGACTCGGTTATACTCGGATGGGTGTCGTTTTACAAGATGGAGTGTATTTAGCAGCTTCTAAACTGCTTCACTCTCGAACTAATAATAATAACCTGTTCAATTTGCAAAGAAAAGTTTTAATGCTTCAATGTAAAACCCTGCAATCCTAAAAAATCAAATTTTCAATTAGAAACGTGTTTTTTTTTTAAGTTAACGAACAGACTTAAAGCCGTTGCCTAAGCAAATTAAATTCAGCTTAAAAGCTCAATTTAAGTATTTTTTGGCTAAAATATGCTGCGTATCAATTTTAGGTCAATATTTGACTCAAAATAAGCCCAGATTTTTTCTGTGTGGCCACGTAATGCTTTCATATTGCTACATATATAAGAAATTCAAATTACTGTGTAATACATAATATTATAAGCTAAACTGAAATTTTTGATAGTCATATCCAATATCCATATTTGTAATCTCAAATTTATATACTGTATCAAATGCGCTATTATTATATCAAATCGTGCGATGCATCGAACTCTTCTTCGCTTCGCTTATTTCGCGGTTTCACTCCGTTGTAAGAAGAGTCAGGCGTGCGTATCAAGCCATTGTTTTCGTCTTTTCGCGAAGGAAAAAGAATTATGGCGAAACAAAAAATATAATTTCCCTGGCGTAAATCTTTCCTTTGAATGTACCATGGCTCATCCAAAAGAGAATGTTACAATTTATATCATAGTTTATGTTTACAGTTTACTTTCTGATTCTATAAATATGTACCTATAACGCATTGCGACTTCAATTTAATTCGAATGATCCAATTTTCAGAAGAAACAATATTCAGGAACATTTAGGTTTCGAATGACAATAAATTCTGAATTTAACGTCTTTGGACATATTACAGTCATCACATGTCGCGACATCTATACATTGTTGCAAATCAGTTTAGCTTTTGAATTTGAAGTTGTAAGAAGGAAAACAAAATAATCGCGCGCGTGTTGGTTTTCTAGTGTGTGTAAATAAATAATAGTACGACAATTATAAATTGCAATGTACAAATGTTCAGTTGTACTTTATTATCAACAACGTCCTTTATTATCATTTATCATTTATTTTTATAAAAAATTCACCTTTTTACCATCTTTAATGACAATATGTGCTGTGATGACTGATATTATGTTGACAAGACTCAGAGGAACTGAAACAGTTGACAGAATGTCGATATCCTCTAAAGACAAAAGGGGTAAGAAGAAGAACAGTGTGTCTTCTCGACAAGGCACGTCGTCCTTGATGGAGGTACGACATGGTGGACGTCATGTAGTCCGTAATTGGTTATCGGATCGGTTGCTCGATCGAGGCGTGTTGCATTCAGTACGTCCCAATTCGACATAATCGCGACACGTTGTTGACGTGCACGTACTACTCCTCAAATTACATCAAGTCACAAGTCGATAATTATATCTTGAACAAATAAGGGCGCTCGTACGAATTTACAGGACAGCCTTCCTACCCTTCTTCACACACTAAATCTCAGGGTATCAAAATGTTGCAAACAAATGACAACTATGTACACATGTAGTGTAATTTTTGAAAACCATTAAAATTCTTTGAAATTTATATAAATTCCATGAAATGGCTTGAAATCTTAACAAACCCTCTGAAATTTCTTCAAATTACTGTCAATCATAAGAATAAGTAATGATAATTATAAATGAAATAATACAAATTAGTTGCTTCTTTATCAAAGCAAAAAAGAGGAGCTGCCATTTTTAAGCTAATAAGAAAAAAAGTCCACTAAAAGACTCAGAAGTTGTTAACTTCAGCTGCTTAATGAAATTAGAAAAGGCCATCTTACACTTAGGGAAAATTATAACTCTTGCACACTTCGTCTAAAACCATTTTAGATTCTTCATGCGATAGTGATCGCAAGTTTTTAATATTTGCACCATAAGTATCAGCTACTCCCCTAGATGACCTATAATTTTCGGCTTAATACAACTAACGCTATTTCGATTTTTTTTAGTACTCAATTTATCGATAAGGACAATATTTGATATACAAACTTGGGTCTAGATCAGATATGCAATTTGAAGAAAGGTAAAGAATTATCATTTTTATAGATCATCGCTTTTTCTTCATAAAATAAATTATAATTTAATTAATTAGCGGCCACATGTCAGGGAAAAAAAATTTGTCCGGGAAATCTGGGAAAT
>JAUESH010000033.1:7301799-7320245 GCA_032275165.1 Synergus magnus
CGAGTTGCTGTCAGAAAAAATAGAAATTGAAAGAAAAATAAAAATAATAATAAATTATAGTTTACTTCACAGATTTTAGAAGATTTTCAAGGATTTCGAGGGATTACAAAGAATTTTTTGGCATTCTTTGAGATTCTATAGGTTTTTGAAGTTTTCAAGAAATTTTTAATCATTTACTAATGAAAATAACGATATTTTTTAAACAAGTAATCCTAACTTAATTACTGGCAACTTTTTTCTCTTCTTTTCTTCTCCCAATTTCAAAGAGATCTGCACGCTATCCACGGTTCAATTTACCAGGAGAAATACCTTCTGCGGTGGTCACTAATGTATTATTACGAGCGCTTCTCGTGGCACCTTTACCCATTGCATCAGTCCTGCAGCACTTTAGAACATGTAATGATATTTCGTGTTGCCCCGGCATTTATAGATGCCGAAAATTATTCCAGCCCAGAGCCATGCCAACCAACTTATGCCGCAAATGACATCGCGAGACAAGCCCAAATTACACGGTTCTAATCCAGAACGACCCGACCATCTAGTTGTTCAATTTTTTTAAGTATATATATATAAAAATATGTCGGCTCGAAAAAAGCAAATTTATGGGCACTTGTTTCTTAATCGAATATATTAAGCTATAAATTATCAATTATAAATAAAGTGCAGGTACAGGAAAGTACAGGTTTGGAAATGATATCGGTAATTAAGCCAGTACTTACATATTTTATGTAAAACTTTTCTACAAGCATAAATCTTCACCCGAAGCGAGTTCTCATTATAAAATTCTTTTTTCGCAAGTCAGGATTATTGCAAGCGAGCAAGTATGAATCTTTGATTTAGAGCGCGAAATTTCGTGGCAGCGCTACGCCTCCTTATGCATAGATTAGTTATTGGTTATGAAATCTGCTTCGGGACATCGTTTTTTTCAAGGGCCGGATAAAAAAATAGATTTTGCCTGCGAGGGTCGACTATTACCAATGCTCGGTTCACCTGCCCTTAAGAAGCCGAACACGCGAAATCACGAATGCACGTTATATCCATTAGCTTCACCTAAATAAGGAACATCCTCTAAAAAAAGCCAGGACAATAAATTCGTTGCAAATCATTTCGAATCTTAAATTTTTCGACGAAATTCGTATGCATATATACGAATATGCATATATATATAACTTCATGCATAACGTCAAAATGTGATGTGTAGGTTTTTGTTTCTAGTCTGCAGTTATCTTTCTTCTTTATAGTAATTTTTGTTATGAAAGGCGTGCTTACGATGCTTAAAAGTAAAAGGTGCGATTTGACACGAAGCGCGAGAATTTGAGCCAATTATATTTGGGACTGAAACACATTAGCGCTGAGAAACGATTTAAACCCGTGATTTCGATCTATAATATGTGCTATTCTCGATCATTCTCGAATATTCGGCAAACGAGCGCTTTGATTGCACCCTCGAGTTAATAGGGGGCTGGACACTCGATCGACGAAAGTCAATCTGCTCTACCCGGCAATTCTGAATTGATAATGCATTCTCTAACTCAGTTAAGAAGCTTCTTCAATTATATATGTCGCATCAGTCACGTGGCGAGCACACGACACTGGACTTTATAATTAACCCAAAAAAGTCCTCTGTACACTTAAATTTCTGACGCATCTGCCGCTAAGTGTCCCTAACGTGTCATCAATACGTAATGACCCCAAATTTGAGATATTTAAAAACGCTTAAATCAAACTTCGACATCAAAAAGGGCCGAAGTCCTATCACAAAAATCCCGAGAATCGAAGCGAATCTAAAATTGATATGAAAATTGCCGCAGTATTTCTAGGACCAATGCACTAGTATAAAACAAAAGAACTGTTCTTTTTTAGGACAAGTGCATGATTTCAATCGTTTTGTGACCTGTTTTTAGAGAATTGCCGATGTGAACCAATTATAAACAGCTAAAATGTTTTCCCCTCGGTTTTCCCATTAAGATAAGGGTTTAGTTTATATAGTAGCAAAATGACTTGTGGGTATCAGGGATGTTTGGCCAAACGGCTGGTAATGGGATTAAACGAGTGCTTGACGTGAAAATCAGGGGCTTTATATTCTTTGGAGCCAATCCCCTGATATTCAATGACAGCAACACGGCCCGCGGTTTTATCGAAACTTTCGGCTTGCGGCCATTCCCCATGAAAATCATCCAATTACGCATCATATCTCACATCGGGCAGTGCCGGAATACGTATATAGAATAGGAAGGCGGGAGATGCGTTCAATTATTTTAGAGCTCTGAGCATTGGCCCGGTAAGAGGGACGCTATTCGAAAAGGGTGTGAATCTGAACGCTTGACAACTTACACAGTGTTATCTGGTACTAGCAGAGTGCCTCTCTAATCCTCAGGTAATCTCCCCAGTAAGCGCGGATCACACGTCACGTGACATACGATACACATCGAGCTTCAGGTCTAGCTTTTTACCACGTTTTAACTAACCAGCGAGTGAAACATTTTACATAGATTATTACAAAGGTGAGAGATTATTATTCTTTTATCTCTATATCATAAAAAAGTGATGTGTCAGAGAGTAACGGTTCCCCTTTCACACCAAAATCTCTTCCCCCTTCGAACCAAACCCCACCCCGTCCACTTCCCAACGCCTCTTCCCTCTTCCAACCAAAACTCCTCCCTTTCAACTACCCCCCTCCCCTTTCCAAACAAAACTGCTCTTCCCCTGTCTTGCTAAACACCTCTTACCCCTTCAACCAAACCAAACTCTTCCCCTTTCCAATAAAACCCCCCTCCCTATATCAACCAAAACTAATATTCCTTTCCAGTCAAAACCCCTCTCCCCTTTCCATAAAAAACACCTCTTCCCCCCTCCATCGAAAACTCTACTCTTTTCACTAGCTCCCCTCCTCCTCTTTCGAAACAAAACACCTCTTACCCCTTCAACCAAACCTTCCTTCCCTTTCCAACTAAAACCCCCCCTCCCTTACCAAACAAAACTCCTCTATTCTTTTCCAATTAAAACCCCCCTCTTCTTGAAAACCAAAACGCCTCTTCCCTCTTCCAACCAAAATTCTTCCCTTTCAACTAACCCCCTGCCCCTTCCAAACAAAACTGCCCTTCCCCATTCCTACGAAAACAACTTTTACCCCTTCAACCAAACCTTCCTCTGCTTTCCAACTAAAACTCCCCTTCACCTGTTTTCAACTAAAACCCTTCAACTCTTTTCAATTAAACCCTCCTCTTTCTAACTAAAGTGCCTCTTTCTCCTGCCAACCAAACCTCTCTTTCATTTTTAACTACAAAACCCTTTCCCTGTCCCATCAAAATGCTCCTTCCCTTTTCAACTGAAACGTCTCTCCCCACTTCCAACCAAAATCACCCTCTCCTTTCCAATAAAAATACCTCTTTCCCTTTCATCAAAACTCCCTTTCAACTATCCGTCTTCTCCTTTCCAACCAAAACCCCTCCCATTCTCAAACAAAACCCCCTCCCCTTTCCAACCAAACCGTCTACCCCCTCCCCAACTATCCCCTCCTCTTTCCAAACAAAACACCCCTTCCCCTTTCCAAACAAAACATCTTTTTCCCTTCGACCAAACCTTCCTCCTTTTGCCAACTTGAAGCCCCTCTCCTTTCCAACTTAAATCCACCCCTACCTCTTTCCAAATATCACCCCTTTACCGCTTTCCAATAAAAACGCCTTTTCTTCCTTCTAACCAAAGCTCCTCTTCCTCCTACGAACAAAAAATCCCCTCCCATTTCGAAATAAACTCTACACCTACTACTTTCCAACGCCTCTTCCTCTTCCAAATAACACTCCCCCTTTTAACTCCCCCTCCCTTTTCCAAACAAAACTCCTCTTCCTCTTTCTTAATGAAATTCCTCTTACCCCTTCAACCAAACCTTTAGCGTTATCCATCTACCCTCCCCCCCTCTTTCCCACAAACCTCCAACCCTTTTCCAACTAAAATTTCTCTCCCCCTTCCAGTCAAATCTCCCCCTTCCCTTTCCAAACAACTTCTCTTCCCCTTGCCTACAAAAATACCTCTTCCCCTTCCAAAAAAAACTTTCCTTCCTTTTCCGACGTAAACCCCCACCCCTTTCCAATCAAAATACCTTTTCCTCCTTCCAACTAAGACTCCTTTTTTCTTTTGCGACCAAATCCACTCTCCTTTTTTTCAAGCAAAACTTCTCTTTTCCTTTCCTATAAAAAATCCCCTCCCCTTTCCAATAAAGGCCCCCGCTCCTTTCCAGCCAAAACTCCTCTATTTTCTAGAATTTTAAGGAGTTTCTTAATGTTTAAAAATGTTTTCAAGAAACTTAGAGGATTAGGAAAAAATCAATTGATTTCATGAAAAAATATGAGATTATTACCAGAAGAAAAAGAAATGAAGTTGCGGTAAAAATTAGTTCTGAAATAAAAAAAAATGCGTAAGGTTC
Source organism: Synergus magnus (assembly GCA_032275165.1). Taxonomy (NCBI): domain Eukaryota; kingdom Metazoa; phylum Arthropoda; class Insecta; order Hymenoptera; family Cynipidae; genus Synergus; species Synergus magnus. Next base: position 7,306,223 of record JAUESH010000033.1, read on the forward strand.
GCAAAATAGAAGGGTAGCTATGACTAATAAAGGTTCGTGATAGGAAATTTTCATCTATATACGATCGATTCACGCTCATCCAAGTTAATAAGCGGCACCGATGCTATACGCTTTTTATAAAAAAAATAATTATAGACGAAATAATAGTCCGATGATTTTCTGCTCTGATTTTTAGTTGTTATTTTTCAAGACTCTGCACGTCACGGATAATGGTCTCTAAAACCCCACATCCTGCTCTTATTAGGAGAACTAGCACGAAAGGCGATTACAGAAAACCCATAGAGGCGGGATAGGGTTCTCGTAGTTTTAAAACGACTAGATTGGATATTTGTCCTGCCGAACTGGTTCATCATTAAGGCCAAGAACAATAAACAAAAAAGATATAAAAGGAAGCGAAAGGGTACAGAAAAATTGGGAAGGAATGAAAGAATATAAATGTAAATATTGAGTTGAAAAATTTTATCATTTAATGTGGACTATGTAACATGAAATAAAAGCTTCCAGCAACATGTAGTGCATAAATATGAAAATAATTAAATAAGTACGGACTAGTGCCCCTATAATTTTTGAAGATGATTTGCAATTTTGGGTAATTTAATATTTTTCGAAATAGCAACTCTAATGTCATTATTAGGTGGATCGATATCGGTGGTCCGTTTTTCGCAAGCCGCAGGTTTTAATATTCTAATCGGGACAAATACCCTGTTATTATAATCATAAGCTAACAACGAATGAACGGTTTGTGTATTTATTTTGTGCAAACATGTGTGAAAAGAATGCTCGTAGTGCCGCGTTCAATTTTTTTTTATATACAGGTGGTGGCTGCGTTTGGAACATTTTAGAGGTGGAGTTTTAGCGAGAAGACCATAATTAGAAAACCGCAAGTATTTCGGAATACAAGGTGTGTGGCATTTATGCACGAAATTCACGCAGACTATTTCATGCAGGCGAAACACTTTTTCAGAAAACCTAAGAATCGTTCTCAAATTGCTATTGAAAGTTCTTTTTCTCAAAATGCCGTGAAATTTCACATTGTCGTGAAATTTTAAGGGATTTCAAGAGGTTTCTAGGAATTTTAAATATGTTGAAAAATATGTATTATTTTGAGAAAATAAATCCGAAGTAGCCGCAAATATCAGAAATAAAGTTGAGGGAAAAAGGATAAGAATTTTTTGCCAATGACACGAAGCGACTTAAGTAAATCCGAATCGTACATCTCGAAACCGCCGGGAGTCTGAATATATATTTAATTGATTTTTAAATTGCTAATAAATTTCGATCATGCGCGACGAGATTTATGAAGTTAGGTCGGGTCCTTTTTAATCGGCCTTTCCACTCGTTGTCCATCTTTTTGGCTCGCGATGGGGCCCGAAAGTTTTATGGGCGACTGTCAACCACCGCCAATTTACGGAGAGACTTCTGTCACGGTTGGATTCCTCTTAAAAACTTGAGTTAACTGGAAAGGGTAATTTATAGGGTCTTTAAAGTTTAAAATCATTAAAATTACAAATTTTGGACGAATAATTGTCATTTTCAATTCTTAGTCAAATTTGCATTACCGCTTGTGAGAAAGATGTAAAACGTCTTTACCTAGCGGAATTTCTTAGCAACAGAGCCTGAACTTTTTTTATATTTTAGAGAAAACGAGTAAAGAATTTTTTGTAAGTTCAAAAATTAAGTTTTTTTTTCAATATGAAGGAAAAATTTCAAGCAAAAATGTATTTTTATGGTCTTAGAACTCTAAACGAAAAAATTCGCGAACAAATGAGAGTAAGGAATTCTGGGCGTTTGTTGGCCCAGAGACACAGATTCTGCAAATTGACCCTTCGTATTTCAAACTCGATTTGAAGCTTCCACGTAAAACCAGTTTTTGGAATTCCACAAAGCGGAACGAATTGTTCGCGATTGATGTTTTTAAAGTGACTTCTTTTCTGTTCTGTTATATTGAAGATAGATTTAAATTATTCGAGTGAATATTCTGTCAGGGAAAAATCAGGAAAATTGAAAAATTTATTCTCTAGAAACTAAAAAGTGGAAAAGTCCCTGAGATATTTCCAATTTAGATATATTACTAAAAAGAATGTTACTATGAAAAAAAAAGAAAAAAATAACGGGGAAAGTAATTTAAAATAAATGAAACTAAACGAAATATTTTTCTTGAATATTTTTCGGACTGAAAAAATGAGATCGTATCGTCTGTTATCGACATCGATATGGTTGACACTTTATGACAAATAGCAGAAAGTGTACAAAAAGCGATGTAACACTCAGACGAGTAATGACGAGTTCTGGTTGAAGTGAACGCACCCCTGTGGTGCACCATAGGCCAGGCCATGGTGCGTGACATTAGCGCATCTGGCGACGCGCTCGGACGGCATTACATACATGTCACCTCGATAATCTATTAATCTGCAAAATGCGGACGCAGGTGATGACTTTGGAGAAAAATATTGCTCTCAATGTTACAGTTATTAAGATAACTCGAACATATAAAGATTTTCGAATCAGGCCATCCTTAAAATTCGTGAAAATTTCTAAAATTCATAGCAATCTCTTGAAATTCCTTAAAATTTCCTAAAGTTCCTAGAAACATGTTAAAATTCTTAAAAATTTCACAACTTTTAAAATCCCATAAAATTTCATATAAAACTGCTTGTAATCCCTTAAAATACATGAAAATTTCTTTTTGATCCTCGAAATTATCGAAAATCCTATTAAAATCCGTTATAACAGAATTTCGAAACCTTTCTAAACAGAAGTTCAATTTTTTTGTAATCCTTGGAAATTCTTCAAAATCCCAAAAAATCTTTCGAAATATCTTGAAACCCCTTAAAGTTTTTGTAATCATTCAAATTTATTAGAAATCTTTTGAAATCTTATGAAACTCTTTAAAATTCCAGAAATTACTTAAAGTTTCTTTATAATCGCACAAAATAATTAGAAATCTCTTAAAATCCATTAAAGGGCATCGAAATCATTATAAATATTTTTAAATTCTTAGGAATCACATTAAATCCCTTAACATTTTTCATAATCCATATATTCCGTTAAAAATTTATTTCAAATCCCATTAAATCCCTGGAAATTCTTTGTCATCCCTCGAAATCGTTGCAAATCTCTTAATATCTTTAGAAACCTAGAAACATGTTAAAATTCCTTAAAATTTCATGCAATCCCTTAGAATTTCATAAAATTTCCCGTAAACTTCTTGAAATTCCTTAAAATTTCATAAAATCCTCCAGAATTTCTTATACTTCTATTAAATTCTTTAAAATCCACACTCATTCTTTAAAATTTCCTGAAAATTACTTGAAATTCTTAAAAATTCCACGACAACCTTTAAAATCTCTTAAGATTTCATGAATGAGAATGTGCCCGTGGAGCGGGCAGATTTTTTTTATTTTCTAATTAGAGAAGTGCGTATGTATTTTGGAAGGGGAAGATCGGAGTAATTATTCCCGAGAAGTACTTTTTCACGGTCGTTTGCTTCGACATCTACTCGAGTCGATCAAGGAATTAAAATTGCTCTCTCGGCGTACCAAACGACCGCCTATGACATTCCGCGGAAAAGAAGATCGAAAGATTCCGGGCTATGGATGACTGCTCTCTATACTAGCCTTTCTTCATTTCGATCCTTTTTTCAATCCTCGAATACATTCCTACTGATACTTTTATTTTCCGGTAAAAAAATCCATGCGTTACTCTTGGAATCTATGCGATGGATTCAGTGTACTAAATCCCTTAAAATTTTTGTAAATTCCCTAAAATTTTTTTAAATATTTTGAAAATCGTTCGCTTCTCATGAAATTTCTATAAACTTTTTGAAATCTCATGGAGTCTCTTGGGACATACGAAATTTTTTAAGATTTGACGATGTTCTGTTAGTTTTTGAATTGGAATATTATGTTTCTTAAGGTTTCTCATTCGATCAACGAAGTTAAGCAGCGCTTGACTCGGTTACACTCGGATGGCGTCCGTCTTACTAAATAGAGTGGATTTTACCAGCTTTCAAGCTGGCTTCACTCTCAAACTAATAATAAAATAAATTATGTAACAATGGAATTCTGGAATTTTATTCAGAACAAAACTGCAGAAAATTATACAAAATTAACAACTTTACTTTTTTATTATTATTATTACTATTATTATTATTATTATTATTATTAATTCATTCATCCATTCATTCATTATGAAAAAGCATCCGAATCGGCTTCCATAAAAGGAAAACCGAAGTACAGAATTCAATAACTCAAGTTATGTTTCTCGAGCGAATTTTTTGCCCAGCTCTTTTAATAATCGGGAGGTTCAGAAGAAACCATTTATGGCGATTCGATACTTTTAACCCTGTCCTCACGACGCGTATTTCTGGGAACTGACATCGAACTTGAGCTAACAGGAGTGCAACGCCTCTTTTCTTACCCCAAGAAGGATCCTAGGATCTCCGAAACCTTTACCTTTTTTCTCCCTGCTTCCCCCGTTTGACAGAATATTTGTCGATAATTGCAAAATTACTTTATTATTTCAGCAGGTGTCGGTGTAATCGTTTTGGGAACTAACTCCTAAGCTCAACGGTTTATACAAATATTTGAGTAAGTACTTTCAACGTTCTCAATGCTCAATTGGAGAAGTGCAGACCGTATCGACCAATCACGAGCAGCCATAGGAATTCGGTATGTAATCATAAAAATATTACTCTGCCCCTCAATTACCGCGAGTGCCAAAACTGAGGTAAAAACAATCGAGATCCTCGCCCCCAGCTATACGAAGGATCACATTATGACTCGCGAGAATCAGCAACTGCCGATGAAATGGAGAATTTTATCGCGCGAAATCATCACTCGCACGAGTGATAATTTAACCCTATTGAGCCGATATTCATATATTTAGGATTTGGGAAGAATAAGGAAAAAAATTTGTATGAAGAAAGTTTTCTTCGAGGGTATAAGAATTTCATTTCTCGAGGAATGAAATAATCACTGAGCGATCGAGGTTGTAAATTACATATTTTGCTGCAATTGAAAGAATTTTCATGGGAATCAATATTTCTTTCTTTTTCAAGGAATTTTAGTTTCTATAGGAACTTACATCCAGTTTTTTCAAGGGGTTTATCACTCAGATTTGTGTACATTAGTTTTAAAAGTTTCTAACAGATTTGAAGAGATTTTAAAAGAATTTTAGGAATTTAAAGGGATTTCGTGTAATTTAAAGAATAACGAAAGCTTTTCAGGAATTTCATAGAATTTTGTATGATTTAAAAAAATTCTGAAAGATTTTTAGGAATTCTAAGGAGTATCGTGGAATTTGAAGGGATTTTAAGAGATTTTTATAAATTTGAAATGATTTTGTAAAATTTTAAGGGAGAGATAAAAATTTGTACAAATTTTAAGATAAAAGATGGAATTTTTGGGGATTTTAAAAGATTTTTTAGGAATTTTAAAGGTTGGCATAGAATTTAAAGATTAGATCGGAATGAAACTGTTTGGTTCGGATACAAATTCCGGAATGATTCGGAAAATTTCGGATTGTTTCATAAAGAATTTAAATCCGATGCTTTCGCTAGGATTACTAATTAGTACAAAAAGAAAATTTGAATAAGAGCATAACATATCGGCACTTGATAAATTTAACAAGTTTTTAATCGAAATAATTATATAGAGGATGAAATAATGGCGAAGCAGTTTTCGGTTAATGCACAACATATTTCACGTAGATGCACGTCCTACCTCAAGGTCGTTATAGGGAGTTAAAGGGAAGCCGACGATTGCGGCGAGTGACTAAAATGCAATTACCAGCAATTAAGACGGTCTTTAGTCGTTGGGTTATATAGTTATAGTGTTATAGCGTTTTAGTGTTAGTCGCGATGAGAGGTGGAAGTCAAAGTGCTTGATTTGTTCCTTCTTTACTGTTCTTTGCCGCGCCCAAGAGGAGCTGACGACTCGAAAAGAAGAACCAGCTGCTTATTTAATTTATTATTTCGTCCTCTTGATTCGCGAATCTGTTCTGAATTACCCTATCAGTCGGTTTCATTAATTCTGTAAGGGTCATTCATAAATTACCTAACAGTTTTTAAGGGATTTCATGGGATTTTATTTGAGGTAAAATGGGTAAGGTATAAACTCATTCAATTTAAACAAATGAGAGCAAGCGAAACACTCGTATATGGAAAACCGTCAATTTTTCTCCAAGATTTTTTGCGGAATTAATAATACTTCAGGGGATTTCAAAGGATTTCAAAGCATTTGAACAGATTTTGAGGTATTTCGAATCATTTGAAGAAATTTAAAAAACTTCTTAGGGTTTCAACAGATTTATAATTTATAATTAGAGCAGCTCTCTATTTAAAGATAAATGCAAATCCTTCCGGAAGTGAGTGGGCACTGAGCACAAAACAAGTAACTCTGTTGATCTTCGCGCTAAGGGACATCGGAGGGTGCAATTTTTGTGCAATAAATGTCTCTTCGAATTGGCCTATAGGCAGCTTGTCCGTCCAGCGTATTCCAATTAAAGTTGCTGCTTATCATACATTCAATTAGCATAACTCATACGCGTAGCGGCCATAACGAAGCAACCGGTGCAAAAAGCTTCTTAGTCAAAGTAAAGAGTGGAAACATAAAACTGAGACGAGACACACAGCCTCGGATGGAATAAATAATCTTGTCGCGAAGGACCGCGGGACAAACAAACATGATCGCAGCTTCGCGAAACTACAAAAATTTCTGGAATATATGCCAGTAAAATATCATTTTTCCTATGCAAAGTATAATTAACGGGAAAGACGATTTTTCGGATTTAATATTACGTTTAATTAATTATAAAATTATGTTTTTTCTAGACTAGAACTTCTAGTCTGCGTCATACTAGAACCCTACTTCAAAGATAGGGAAATTTCTACAAAACACCTGCCAATAAATTGTAATTCTTTAAAAAAAATTCCTAATTCTTTTCATCAGAGGGCGAAATACGATCGGTTAATTACTCTAATCGCTGAAGACGTATGTCAACCAGACACGCCAAGGAATAATAAGCACGCCGCGTAATTAGAAGTCGTTAACAAGCTGCCCCCGTTGTTTGTTCAAGGTAATCGTAAGGATTATCGAAATTTCAAATGGCAACTCGCAGACTGAATGTTTGCACAACTAAGGAGAAAAATTGTTTCACTTTTCCCAGAGCAGGTTCGGATCTCTTTTTAAAAACTCGCTGACCCGATTACGTGGAAAGATAGGGTATTTAAACAAATAGGAGTTTCTCTAATTATTAAAGTTGACAGTCTGTGTAAGATGTTTTAAACATAATTCTCCTGTATTTTATCCTTAAGATCCTTAAGAAATAGTATATTATGCGTTAATAATGATTAAAATTAAACTATTTGGAATTGGGAGTTGGGACATGTGAAATTGTTTAAGGCTTCTGAATCGATCACGGAAGTTAATCAGCGCTTGGCTCGGTTAATCAGCTACAATTTTCTATAAATTTTACTTAATATAATTGATAATTTATCTAATTTTCACATTTCAGAATAATAATTTGATATAATTTTTTCATTTCCGAATTATTATACATGGCCTAATTCTTCTATTTTAGAATTCCTATTGGACCTAATTTTTATTTATCCTAATAGTTGTTTGCCCTAATTTTTATTTTTCCAAATTACTTTTTTTCCATATAAATGTTATTCCCCAGAATTACTATTTTGCCTAATTTAAATTTTTCCGAATCATTATTTGATATACTTTTTATAGATATGTAATAGCCATTATATATCTATATTATCTATCAACTGATATATAATGACCATTACATACCTATCACCTGAAAAAGGGTACTTCGGATTCGCTCCACACTTCCACGGGCATGAAAAACGGCCATATTCATGCTTAAATATATAAAGACATACATTTTATATGAAGACATACTGTATACTCTTTTTAGGACATCATATTATTATTATATGTATATATGCTTTTATGAAAAGGTATGACAATGACAATTTGGATGGTTTCCGCCAAATTGGCTTCGGCGAACGGACGAAGTTCTAGTTAAGTGGAACGTGTCCGTTTAAGAGTAAAAGACATGCGAGCAATATCTCATTAGATTTTTGCGGGTCGGTAATGGCCACTCGATTTACACTTGGGTCTGAGAAGGTGGTAAGCGATCGCCGATGAGCCGAGAGCGAGCGTGGCGAGCGTTAAGCGCACTTACTTCTACAGTAATTACCTCGACTTGCGCTCGGTTTTATAGTCGAACTCGCAACCGAGACGAGACGACTCACTCCACACTTACTCGATTATTGCATTACCCATGCATAGGCACCTCAATGCGCCTCCAACAAGCCACAAATCCGCCCTTATGACACTGAAAACGAGACTTGTGCCCTATCCCTATGCTCTATCATACCTATTAGGCTCATTGCTTTTTCAATACTGACATTAATGGCCGATTTATGTATTCCTGGATGGGTTTTCGTTGCTTCAGTCGATCATTATGCAGCTGGCGTGGAATGGAGACTAGACAAGGAGAATTATGAATATATGGTGCGTTTATTTCAAAAATAATTATTGCGCATTATTTTTGCATTATTGTTTAGGAAGAACTGCAATTCTTTATTTCTTTCTAAACATTGTCACACCTAAGGGGCCAACTTTAAAATTAAGTAACACTTTTCCCCATATTTTTTGCTCCTCCCCATTCCCATGTAACAGGTCGTAAAAATATCGTTTGGATTCCACCCTCTCCCTATGTTATGTAATCTTTTCAAATATTTCCATCACTGATTCATGATGATCCCGGAAATTGTCCGGGAATTTAAAAAAAATCCGGAAATTGTCCTTGATTTTATTTTTAATGCGAGAAGTGGATTTCCGGTTTCCAAAAAAAACCCTAAAATTTTTTTAATCCCTCGCAATTTTTTCAGACTCATTGAAATCCCATAATCAATCCCTTAAAATTTTCCCAATCTCTAGAAATTTCTGGAACTTTCCTACAATATTTTGAATTACCTTGAAATTTTTTTAAACTCCTTGAAATTCCATGGAATCTATTGATTATTTATATAATCCCTTAAAATCCGCTGAAATCTTTTACAATCTTCTAAAACACTTTGAAATCCCAAGAAATACCTCAAATTTCTTTTAATCCCTAGCAATCTTTTCCAACTCACTGAATATTCTCATTAAATCCCTTGAGAATTTTTTCTAATCCCTTGAAATTCCTACAAGTCTTTTAAAATCTTTAGGAATTCTTTCAAATCCCCGAAATTTCTTTTCAATCCCTTGAAATCGTCAAAAATCTCTCGAAATCTTTAAAAATCCCATAAATTACAAATCCAAACTAATGTCCATCAGCGAAATCAGGTTACAACGACAGATTTTTTGGTTCCTGAAGTTAAGAATATGAGAAACTCCTAAAAATACGCGAAGAAAGTTCTGTAGTCAAATATTGAACTACATAATATGACCCACTTCTGAGTCCTCATCAGCAACCCAATAAAAATGTACACATCCGATATGCATGAACTATTCCCTGAATATTATATGACCACAAAATATAGACCTACATAACCTACACTGCAGGAGAAAGCCCGCCCCCAGTTTTATTACGCACGTTCTATCCCAGGGGTGAAAATGTGGCAATAGGGGTGGGGGTGGTGGAGACGAGCGCGCATCCTTCCTGGGCGTTTCACAGCCCTACCAATCGGGCTTCTTCCCTAACATTGCACGCAAATCTATCGACCAACCAGGAAATAGCCTTTTATCTACTCGGATGTCATCGACCACTCAGGTGACGCGATATTATCATCAACTGCCAAGAATGGACCTATCGATCCTACTCGAATCGACGCTGCTCGATGCAACACCGTTTCACCTATTGCAAAAAGATCCATTTTTAACCCTCGACCTGGGCATTCTTGTCCTTTTCACCTTGACACTTGCATACGTGTGCTTATCAAACAAGGAGTTAAGGGCTAGGTAAAAGAAAGAAGGTAAAGGCAGTTCTTTTAAAGGTCAAGGTCTTATTATACGGCTACTGAAATTTGGTGACGTTGTTAACAAAGTGGGTTGCTCGATTCTTATGGAGGAATTATGCTGTGTTCTTAACGGAACATTTTGTTTCTAATAGTGGAAACTTCTTCAACAAAATTGCTCATTTGTTACCATATCATTAGAGAACAGTTTCAACAGTTCCAATAACCTAAGAATGAAACCAACATCATCATAAACCATATTTCAGATTACTTTTTGTTTGTCATCAATGCCACAATTAATTTTTGCGAATGCTTTCTTTGTTTATGCTCAAGAGTCAGATGTAAATGCCCTTATAACAATTATAGAACATCAGGGTAAAATAGTAGAGTACCGGTCGACTCGAAATGGGGAGCGGATCTCCCTCGGTGGCGCCTTTTAATGTATTGGGTGTCCGATGACAAATAAACACAGGACCCCGGCATCCTAACAGCCCCCTGTGGAGTAATTGTGTGGCCACAACTCGTAGCTTGTTGGAAAGACAGGTTGCGCTCGTTTACGGATCATCACCTCTTGAGCTATCCGCACTCGCATTTTGCGGTGTACCAACTGTCATGCTGTGATCGTCGGTCAAGTATGTTAACTTGTGTACTGAAAGAAGAAAAACTGCCGAACAAGATTGTTGTGTCAGGGTGATTTTCCATCTGAGAGGTTTCTAGATTCCTCAATCTAAACCTTGCTCTGGGAGATAATTGCTCCAGCAAGAGTTGCTTTTCATTATTTTTATCCCATGTAAGAATAATGATAAGTACAATTTATTGTCCGTTCCACTATGATAGTGATATACTCGAGGATATACTGCTAAAACCCTTAAGAAATGAAAGTTTCTTAGTTTAGTTGGACATTGTTTAAAGATGAAAGTTTAAAAATGTTTCTTTGAAAGTTATTCCTTAAGGAATTTCTGAATTTGCCTAATAACAATCCTATAATGGATTTATCTAACGGATGATTCGTGGATTTTGCAAGTTGGGATATTCTAAAGATGTTAGAACAAACAGTTTACTAGGTTTAACAGTTAGTAGAAGGAGGAACAACATTAATATGATTTGTTATGAATAACTCCTACTGACAATGTTGGTAGCATAATCCAAAATCTTATCTGAATCTATACATGAAGACCTTAACTTTAGGGCATCAAAAAGCGGTTTCAGTGCTACTAACCGAGTTCCACTTACCCCTAATTACAGATTTCCATAAAAATGTCGGAATAAGTTTTAGCTAATTCGAAAAATGATTTGGTCCTCGCGTGCTCTAAAGACGCGCAGGTGAAATGGCACGCTCCGTATCTGGGAACTGCCACATTGTATATTTCTCTGCTCGTAGACTGCTTAGATACCCTTCAAGATGTGACGTTGCCTCTGGTTACAGGTGAGTACTCTGTAATTGCTTCTTTTCAGGCGCTTGTACCTGCGTGACCGTGCCAAAAAGAACTCTAATTCACATCTACCCAAATCAAGACTCGTCCCAACTCAAAATCGTTGTCCAATCCTTAGGCTCGCGACTTCCCAGAACTCTGAACTACGGATGTTTTTTACGATTCCGGGAAAGAGAAAGGATCAGTTCGCGTGGTCAAGATTAGAGGTTCACGTTCGCCATTCGTCAATTTTTAGTTTAGGTGTGTCTTACGTAAGCTGATTTGTCACGAAATTGAACTAGGATATCATTTTTTGTTGTATTTTATGAAGTGGTTTCTAAATTTAGATGGCTAGAAGTTTGAAACTTGCAAATTCGGGACAATTATGTTTTGTTAACACCTTGGAACAATCATAAACTTCTAGAATATAACATGCATTCGATTATAACTTGCGGATGATGATAATAATTATCTTCGGAACTCTTCTTATTCATTCTTCCTCCTTTCTTTTCTTCGTCGAGCATGTAATTCTCTGTTTCTGAAGACTTAATGACTTCGGGACGCATGTGAAATTCGACATGCTGATGAAACGAGGGGACAGCAAAAGGTGCAACGGAACGAATTACGGAAGAAGGCGTGTAGAGGGTCGTCCATCCCTTCGTAACCGCCTATGGCTATGCCCACCTTTGTCAATTTTTATTTGAATAGAAAAGCTTCCGTCACCTCGTATTTTGTCAAAAATTAATGCACACCTTACGTTTTTCTCTTGTACCCTTCATGACATCGTAATTCGAGTGAAGTGGAGAAATTCTTGTTAAATAATCAAGGGAATGTGACATCTTAGGCAAAAAAGGTTCTCGCATTCATTATTTACGACCTTTTCAAAGGGTTGCAGTTTCCCCTTTCCAAAATTAGGAAATAATTGAGATTTTGGGACGAGTTTCGAGTCGAACAACACGCAAGTAGGAAAAGTGAGGCATTGCTCATGTCGGTGTTTTCTTCAATTGATGTAACAGATTACCAGAGATGTCTTATAATGATAGTACAACTTTTGCAAATCACGGATTCATTATGGATAAAAAGCTTTAATTACCATATTGTTAATGTTATTCTTGGGATTTAAACTTAAAAACTTCAATTCAAATATTTCCATCACAGACTCAATAAGTAAAATGTAACTACTTTTTACGGAAAACATGATTAAGAATTCGGGTATGTTTTAAAATAAAAAAAAAAAGAAAATGACACCATATTGAATGCAAAATGAATGAAATATAATCCTCGCGAAAATGCGAAAATTAAAATTTATAAAAATTTTTTTTTGTACTGCGAAAATATTTATAAAAATATCCTTAGAAATATCTGAAATTCCTTGAAATCATTTGAAATGTTTTAAAATCCCTTACAATGTTTTTAAATCCCATTTATTTTCTAACTAGAAATTCGCCTAACTAAAATCCTACGAAATGCTTTGTAATCCCTTGAAATCTAGTGAAACCCCTTGAAAGTTAATTTAATTTCTTCTGAAACTTTATTTTAATCCCTCGCAATTTAATTAAGTCACAGAATTTCCATTAGATCCTCTGACAATTATTTTTAATCCCTTGACATTCTTTGAAATTCTTTACTATCTTTGGAAACACCTTAAACCCCTGTAAAATGCTTGAAGTTTTTTTAATCTCGTAATATCTATAGAAATGTATTGAAATAATTGAATAATTTAAATAATAAATTGAAAGTTCCTTCGAATCCCTTGAAACTTGTTGAAATTTGAAAATTCATGAAATCTCTTGATCTTTTTTATAATCCCTTACAATTTTTTGAAATCTCCCAAAATCTTTCTAAACTTTTTTATTTTACAGAAAAAAAACCCTAAAATTTATTTAATCCCTTGCAACCTTTTCAGACTTCGGATTAAAAGTTTGGATTGATTTTGAATTGGCCTCGGATTAATTCGGATTGAAAACTTTCTTCAGATTAGATCGGAATGAAACTGTTTGGTTCGGATACAAATTCCGGGATAATTCGGAAAATTTCGAATTGGTTTAGAATGAATTTCAATCCGAAGCTTTGGCTATCACATAAACTTAACAGAATTGATCTTTTTTGACAGTTCTGAACAGCGAAAGCCGTATCAATCATCTTTTAAGCGAAATCGAATCCGGTGCAGACCTAGTTAAAGAAAAGGAGGAAGGGGTGCATTTAACCCCTTCTCGGGATTGTTTGGAACACAGCACGCCTGCCCTGTGAAGTGGTGGCAGGCGCGAGTTGACTATGGAACTAGGCGGCAACTTCTGGCTGGAAAGGCCACGCGAGACCTGATAATCTATCCAGCACGCGACCGCACCACACGGTCGCCTCATTCCGCACGGTTCACGGACCACGCTCAGGATCCTCCACGGAAAACGGGGGAGCAAATCGAAGGCAAAACCCGTAACCCCCTTGCTACCGCGGGCCACTCAAACAGCCCGTGTCCTTTTGCGTGAATCGCGTCGCATCGTCCTTTGCCACCACTCCACGATTCCTGAACGGCACGCCTCCCCAAAGTCAATCCCCACCGGTCACAGACCAAACCAGCTTTGGATGATGAGATTCATCGGAGATCTCTGAGAGATCGCTTCAGCTACTCGAAGCAACCGATCGGCTGGAG
>JAUESH010000033.1:7320345-7336954 GCA_032275165.1 Synergus magnus
GAGTTATTTGGGAAGTTTGGGAACTGAAGAAGAGGAGCAAATTTCTGCTGGAGGAAATCGGATGTTGGTGTCTGGAGAGGAAGGAAGGAGCCACTGAGGAGAAAGGTGAGTGATTTTTTCACTGTTCTGCATTTGGTTTTATGTAAGTAGGTCCAAAACTTTAAATCTTAAAATTCGTTCTGTTGGTGAGAAAATGATTCCTTATTTTTTTTTGCTTCCTCACCCGGTAATAAGGGTTGAATAGAAAAAAATTAATATTTTCAGATTTCAGCGTAAAAGTGAGGATTATTCTTTTCTTTTGAATGCGCGATTTTTCTGTTTGTCTAAAATGCTGTCATAAGAATAAGATGTCTCCCAAACTAATTCATTTCTATTTCCATAGCGACCCTCTAAATTTCTTCGTTGTAGTGGAAAAATACTGCCACTAATTTTCTTTTATTTAAAAAAAATTATTTACAGGTCCCGCTGGCCGTTTTAGGTCTGAAAGTGAATTTTCTCAGTTTTCAATTTTTGAAAAATACCAATTTAAGACCAAAAATTCTTTCACCCCTAGAAAGTATTAGTTATTTATTGAGAAATAAGGTCTAAAATTTTCAAATATAAAAAAATTTGAAGATATTGTCGGTCTTAGAATACGAACATTTTTTTTCACAATTTTTTTTTCAATTAAATGAATGATCTGAAGTGGCCCTTAAAAATTTTTTTTCGTGGAATAATGTACACGAAACTTCTTTTACAATGCAAAGAGAATATTCCCCATAATTAATAAATTTAAAATATTTATACCGAGTGACTGTAAGTCAGTTGAATATTAAATTAGTAATGTGTCCTGTGCATATTAGTATTAAATTAAAGTAAATTAGTTTTATGTTCAATTTTGAATCAAATCAATCAAATATGCTAAATTCTTAAGAATCTTGGGACATTCAAATAAGTAAATTGGAACATAAATTAAAAATTTAATAAAAAAGAGTAACGGCAAGGTAATGCGTTACATTTTTTTAGAAAACGGCAACATCAACGCGTTACTTTCGAACAGTAACGTGTCAAACACTGTCTTTTTATTTATGTAAATATCCCAATTCGGTTAGGGTTGCAGTTACATGTTTACAGTTGTTCTCCTTGTAACGAAAAGATCACTATTCCTATAATTATTATTCAAAAATATATTTAATTACAATAATTTCGTATGTAAAAAAACGTAGAATGAAAGAAAAACTGTTTTGATATGTGCTTTGATAATAATATAGTATTTAAAACATATTATTATTGATTCTCAAAAGTATAGACACAGAAAGGTCAACAGTA
This sequence comes from Synergus magnus, assembly GCA_032275165.1. Taxonomy (NCBI): domain Eukaryota; kingdom Metazoa; phylum Arthropoda; class Insecta; order Hymenoptera; family Cynipidae; genus Synergus; species Synergus magnus. Next base: position 7,321,654 of record JAUESH010000033.1, read on the forward strand.
ATCAATATTCTTTTATATTGCAAGGAAGTAGCAATTGCAAACTTTATAAAAGAGAGAATTATTTATGTACAAATTGGAAAAGACATGTCAATAATATGTTTTTTCACGTAATAACAATTGTTTTTTTTTTTTATAGAAAATTTAGCTACTTTTTTCTTACTTAAAATTGAAATTCTTAAAAATTATTAAAATTAAAAAATATAGTTTTAAAATAAATGTTAATATTGCAATGGAGCAAATTACGCGTTTCGCAACCCTCTATGTATTGTGTGATGATTCTATCGTAAAAGGGACCTTATATAATAATAAAAAATTTTGAAAATCATATGAGCAATTCCATGAAAATCTCAAATGAAAATGAATTAAAAAATATATAGAAAATCGTGGCTAATCGCGCGATAACGACCGTGACTGCATGAATCAGGGTGGCCGCGTCAACGTAACCTCGTGCGCCTCGCGATCGTTCAAGGAAAAGGCGTGGATACTTTGAGTTTGAGAAGGATACGCGATAAATATTAAAGTTCTTATAAAACGCCAAAGTTGTGACCACGCGCGCGGGCACGCTATCGCTTCATTTAAAATGCAAATTTCCCGTACTGGCGTGAACCACAGTGGCCCGAATTATTCCAATTACCTTATGAAAGCTTAGCCGCTCGTTCGACGGTGAAGGAAAAAAGTCTGCGTGTGTTGTGTGCTCAATTTCGTGCGTGCCCTCTTCCTTATTCCCAGAAGAAAAAATCTCATCCATACGGGAAGCTGTCAAGTTTCCACATTTCGAGATTGAGCCATTCATATCTTCCTGACGCCCGCGGTTAGAGGAAATTATATGAATTTAGGGTTTGAAGCCTTCCGGTCTCTATATTTCATATAGACGTTTCAAAAATTATACACATGTCTTATTTATCCTCGACATTCACATGTTTATAAGTATCATTAAATTTAGAGCATTAAACGCGTTAATAGGCATTACAATATACATTCACTGCAATCGTCAATTGTGCGCGATTTTAAGTATATCAAGATTTCATAAAAAAATTCGAAGATTTAATTGATTTTAATCATTTTAGTGATTTTTAAGAAATTCCAACCAAATTCAAAATAGTTTCAAGATTTTCCATTAGTTTCAAAATATTTTTAAGTATTTCAAGGGATTTTAAAAGATGTTACGAAATCTCAAAGGATTTTAAAAGAATATCAAAAAATTCAAGGCTTTTCAAGAGATTTCACAAGATTTTAAGCGATTTTAATGAATTTAAAGTGATTTCAAGTTATTTTAAGTGAATACAAGACATAAAAAATGTTTTTTAATTCTTTAAAATCTGTAAAAACTTCGGAAATCTTCTGAAATTTCTTGAAATCCCTTTAAATCCTGTGAAATCTTTTGAAATCCGTTGAATTCTTTGAAATCCTTAGAAATAACCCAAAATATTCTTGAATTTTTTATAAATTTTTTGAAAAATTTTTTAAAATATGTTGAAATCCTAAAAAAAATATAAAATCCCTTGAAATTAGTTACATTACCATTACATATAATACATATTTGAAAACTATAAACATCATGTAACGAATTGTCTCCAATATATGTTCAGCACCTCATTAAGCGCCAAACTTCACTTAATTTTTGAAAGCAGCAGATTATCAGAGTAACATGTTCACGATCCGCGCGAGACGTCGCGTTGCGTCGCGCGCATGTAGGTCTAATATATTCAGATTTTTATAGCTGGCGGCGTATCGGAGATACGGCTACCCCTTGCCTTGGGGTCTATGTACGTGCCACTTAAAGCGCGGTAGCCTAATGAATAAACAAAAACTAGATTTCGCTTACGGGTTTTACACGTAAAAGCGTGACCTTACGTTCCACCCACCGCGGTTCTCAAACCAGAACCACCCTCGCTTATACGAAGCATGCACGAATAGCCGTCGCAAGATCTCCGTGCATCGAAATCACCGGAAAAGAGTGATGCCTCCTTTCTAATGAGAAAATCTTCAAAACTCTTATACGATCTCTCTCAAATACGCAAAAAACGTCAGACATCACAGGTCGTCAACCTATTTTTACTTAAAATCTCTTGAAATCATTTAAAGTCTCTTCGAAATCTCGTAAGATTCCTTAAAATCACTTAAGATCTCTTGAAATCTGTTGAAATGCCTTAAAATCATTTAAAATTTCTAGAAATCCTTTTAAATCTTTCCCCAATCTTATCAAATCTCTTAATATCCCTTCAAATTCTTTAAAATTTCTTTTTAAATCCCTTTAAATTCTTTCGCTTAAAATCACTTAAAATATCTTGAAATCATTTAAAATCTCTTTAAAGTCCCTTAAAATCCTTTAAAATCATTCAAAATATCTTGAAATCTTGTAATTGCGAAATAAATCTTTTCAAATCGTTTAAAATTCTTTGAATTCATTTTGATTGCGATCTGTTTTGAATTCTTTTCAAGTTACCTTGAATTTTTTCTTAAATCGCACAAAATTTTCTTCAATTCTCTTGAATTTGATTGAATTCACCTTGATTTATTTAAAGTTCTTTCGATTTTTTAAAAATTCTTTTAAATTCCTCTGAATTTCTTCTGAATTCTTAATTTAAATTTTATTGACCTGAATTAGAGGTCAAAATTTTTTTTTGCTTTTACATAGCCAAATTTTTAGTATCTCTGTTCTGTTGGTTTATGTTTGATTCAATTTTTTGTCACCTATTCCCCACCCATTTTTATTTAAAAAATCACCTTCCCACCTTTTTTAATGACAATAGGTACTGCGATGACTGATTCTAGTGCCTTTTAGCACTCTATAAAAATTATAACAACTTTTCACATACGAGAGAAGGCTACAACTTGAGATGTAAATTTCCTTTTCTGAAATATAGCATTCAACCATCAATTAAATAAATTAAACCAACGCAATCACGTGACCGACAGTACACAATATCGCCGTTAACGTTGAAGGGTGGAATATGAATGAATTTCAGCGAAATGCTACGCGAAATGATGTTTTGACTCGAAAGTTCATAATGCGTAATAATTAAATCAGATTAGGCGACTCGTGAGCGTGTAAGCAGCCTAATGTAAGGGTAAGCATAACCATCGTGTTAGAGTTACCTATGTCCCCTGTACATTTTTTTTATAGTTGTATATGTACTCTCCACTCATTTATATACATAAGACACGTAAAAGAAATATATCCGTAAAGCCTACTTGAGGCCTTTAGAGTACCGTCGCTCAAGTATTAACTATAACATAAGCAAGAGTGGCAAGGGTAACAAAAGGGTAAGCACGCGAGAGAGAGAACAGATCGGGATGGGGTGGGGATAGGGGGTGGTTTGGTAATCGTGCATTAATTTGCATCACAAAGTACACGCCACGCTCCTGCCACGCTACGCACTACTTCCTCGTACTTTTCCGCTTCGAGTTTTCCAACAACTTTCTCACTATTTGTCGCCCTTCTGCCATTATTTATTTCCAGGGTGTCTGCTGATGTGCGGGAATTTAAGGAAATCCGGGAATTGTTCGGTAATTGAAAAAAATCCGGGAAAATCTGGAAATTGTCCTTTATTTTTTTTTTTTGACAGTTGCAACTCTTGTTAAATCTCTTCAAATCTTTTGATTTATTTTCAGATCCATTAAAAAGAAACTTTTAAATTTTCTAAAACCGTTTTGAATTCTTCAAAAATTCCCTGAAATTCCTTAAAATCCCTCTTAATCTTTTTAAATCCCGACAAATCTTTAGTAATTCTTTAGCATCCTTTGAAATCTCTTCGAAATCATTTAGAATTCCTTAAAATTCTTTAAATCGTTTCTAACACTTGAATTCCCTTGAAATTCGTTAAAATCACGTAAAATCTCTGGAAATCATTTGAAATTTTTTAAAATCATTTACAATCTCTTAAAATCCTTTAAAATTTTTCAAATCCCTTAAAAAAATAAAAAAATAAAATTAAAAAATCCTGAAACTGTTTTGAATTCTTAAAAAATCCCTTTAAACTCCTTAAAATCTTTTCAAATCTATTGAAATCTTTTGAAATTACTTGAATAAGTACAGGATCTCCCAAAGTACATGTCAAAACATTTTACGCCCTAGCACCTTGTAATTCCGAGATTATTTGCATTATAACTTTGAAATCGAGACGTGACACCTCCCATCTAAAGTTCGATCATGGTCTTTTAAAATTAATATATTTTTTTTTAATTCTGCCTTTAATCTAAGTGATGTATGCGACTAAAACGAACATCTATACATTGCAGAAATGCCAATGGCATCAACGGCGCTTTTTTCACAAAAATAAGCATTTTTTCAATTTCTAAACCGGCATTAAACGTCTTTTATTTTAATTTCCTTTCCTTTCTCTTGCAAAGGTTTTTAAATAAATATTTTAGCATCTCACCAGACATTTTTCGAATTTATCTGACCAAAACGATGATCTCTTCTTTTCTAATTCTCGTTTCTCGATTCCAGGCTCGGTTTCTCACGTCGCGCGGAAATTGCTAAATTGCAGAGTTTTATCCCGCGTTTCGCAATGCCATTCCGCGGCTTGTATCAGAGCTTACTTTTTCCCATCCGGCGGAGGATACAGGCGCTTTTTGGTCAGCCTAGCCCGATGAAACGCAACGATAACGAGGATTGAGCGATTATTATAAATCAAACGGCTTCGTCTCGAACCACGAACGATCGCCACATTGCTCGAGTTCCATTGGTTTTGCCAGTGTTACTCTTGTCGACACGTGTTGTCTCATACGCTACCTTAGTGGGCCTCGCAAGAAATTCGTATGTCGAAATTTTACGGAATTGGGTCGACATTACTTCTGGTACTCTTATTTATCTCAATTTATTATTTTTAAAAATCTTTCGGTCGATTTCATCTCAAATCGTGTAGGCTGAACACGTTCAAGTCATCACAGAATCGTCTGCAGATAAAATATGTTTTTTTCAAAGCATTTTAGACGACACGTATTTCACCAATTTGATATAACATTTTTTTTTGACAGTTATGAGTAATTGAACTTTTAAAACTCGTAACGCAATTTATGAAAAAAATTAATACTTTTTTTAAAGTGATTTAGTTCTTTCTATTCTCTTTAGGAATCCAGAGAAAAATTTGAAAAATTGACAAAATGGCGGCAGTTTTTTATTAATGAAAAACGAAAATTCACATTTTCTGCAAAAACAAGTCGAGATACGAAAAATGTCAAGTTCTGAAGAAAAATCTCGTTTCACTTTTCTCGATCTTGTATTGTTTTCGAAATTTTTGATAAAATACAAATAAAGCGGGTGATAATTGTATTTTTATCAAAACAATAACACTTTCTGCTGTCATAAATTAACGAGAAGGATGTAAATCCACAAGTTGAACAAATTTTATTATAAACTTTTTCCTCTAAAGATTAAATATTCAAAGATAACTAATATTTTTTATATAAAATTATATTCAAATTACAAGATTTTTATTATGATTTTTATTTTATTCAAACTGTTGATTTACACCTTTCCCGTTTTTTTACACCTTTTACACCTTTACATTTAAAATCCATTAAAATTCTTAAAAATTTCTTAAAATTCTTATAAACCTCTTGGAATTCCTTAAAATTCCAGGACAGCCTTTAAAATCCCTTAAAAATTCATGAAATCCCTTGAAATTCCATGAAATCTTTTTAAATCACTTAAAATTTTTTTGAAATTTAAAAATTTTTTCGTAGAATTAATAAAGAAGGTCATTAAAGAACCGGTTATTTTATCTAGTTAAATAATAAAGTAAAAAAGACCAAAACATAAAAATTCGAAAACTGTATAATTGCGACTTGTATAAGAGTTTGTAATGAGAAAAAAATGTTGAATTTCGAAAGGACGAGTTTCGCCAGAAGTGACGATTTCGCCAAGTGACAAGTTTTGTAACATTTGCGTCAGTCGTTCCACTCGCGACTTATTATTTCCTATTTTTTCAATTTTTTTTCTGTTCTTATGTAGTTTCGTGTAAGCATTGCACGGTCAGGTAAATTTAGTAAATTTAGGCGAAGGACTCAAATCAGCGTTTAATTAATTTAAATATATTCAAAGGGCGCGTTTATAATAGCGCGACCCTTAAAAATATATGCAGCCAAACTGATAAGCAAAAAGGTAGCCAAGAATTTCGACATACAACCGTGACTCTTGCTTTATAAATAAAATAATGACAACAATGCCGATAATATCGCGCCCAGGAATTTCGGAATCGAGTCAAATTTTTAATTTTCAAATATTTCTATAGTATTATATTAATAATTAATATATTACCAGCCAAAACTAGCCAAATTTTTACTAAGACTTTTTAATTTAATAAGCTAATTGTTAATGGCAATTTTCCTATGAAGTTTATTGTGATTTAAAGAAATTTAAAGAATCTAAAAATCCTATAAATTCTATTAAAAATTGATTGAAACTTCAAAAGTTGTAGAAGGTACAAAAAATAAAACCCTTCCTCAAAAATGATCATAGCATTTACTATTATTTTTATTAAACAAATCCACCTTTCGGAAGATAATTCTCTGAAATCTCATATTAATCAGAAGCATCTTCGATTTTTACGAGCGATCAAGTTCTTTGATTCGCTGAGATCGCGTAAAATTTTTCGGACTAGTAGTAAATTATAAAGAAGCAGCGGGCAGAGAATCCAAAACAGAAATGTCAAAAAAAAATCATAAATAAAAACTAATAAGCGATAAAATTACAAAGCGAAGAAAAACGTAGGTCGAATCTCGTTTATTGCTGTGATTAGCATGAGCTTTACGACTAGATTTTGGTATGCGACATAGATCAGCTACCGGGCTCTGATTCGTAAAAGTGAAAGGCCGTATTAAAATTTTTTCCCCTTGAAAAGAGCCGCGAGATTTATCTATTTTTATTCATTTTTTTATGAAATATGATTTAAAAGAAAGGAATAAAAGAAGGTAATAAAACAGACATTTTTTCAGATTTTAAAAATAGAATGGAAATAGGCTACGAATTTCCAATAAATTAGTCTCGAATTCAATCATAGAATGCTTGAAAATTCTTTATAATTCTTCGAAATACTTGGAAATCTTCTAAAATCTGTTAAATAAACTATAAAAGCTATATAATATGACAAAAAAGACATAGTTAGCATAAATGTCAAATTGAAATAATTACAAATAAACACAGAAAAAAAAATTGAAAGACAAAACACGTAATAAGCGAATGTGAAAAGAAGAAAGATAGGGAGACATAACTGATACTTTATAATAATTATTAATATTTAATATAAAATATAAATGTATAAGCGAATTAAAATATTTTCAATTGTGATTTTCTTATTAATTTCTCTAATTTGTATCTATTGTTTGTATAATCTAAATTATCTTTTTTCCAGATAGGCTCCAAGTTTCGGACGAGATGCCTCACACAGGTGAGTGATCGACTTTTATATTTTATTATGATTTTTATTTTATTACTATTTCTTTTATTATGATTCATCAAACTAAGATATTCAAATTTTCTTAAGAAATTTCTTTTTCTTCGTGTGAGAATCTTAATAAATATTATTTGGTCATGGTCCAGTCGTGACTGACATGTAGTGACGCAAATTGAGGAAGATTGATTGGATCGTTAGAAAATGTGATGAGTGGCCTTATAGTGTCCTCGAAATGTTTTATGGAAAGGTGACAAATCGGGAATCGAAACTTTTCACATTTTAGAAATGATTAGGTTTGTTTTTTCTCATTTCGATTCTTTTAACACTTGTAAAGGTGTGAAAAATCTTATACACACATATGTATAAGTATGTATGTATTTCCTATTGATAAAGGATCTGAGACCCAATTTTGTCGCGTGCCCTTTGGTTGGCAAGCAGGTATCGTTACGAGAAAAAAATCTGTTAAGATTAGAGACTTGTGGTTGCAGGTATAAGGCAGGTGTAGTTTGCTTAAAAATTTCGAAGTCGATACCTATCTGCGGCTACCATTAGTTCACTAATTCTAAGCTGACTATTATCACCCAGTCTAAACAAGAAGGTGTGTTCATCACCCCCACCCTCTAATTTTTTTATTTTCTCAGCTGATTGCTTTTCTGAGTAATCTTCGAGCCTCAATTTTTATCGATTCAAAGCATCAGAAGCGACAGTTTTTTTTTATATGCTTGGCTTATAATTTTAGTTATAATTTTAGTAATTTTTAGATTTAGATTAAATTAAATTTTAGATTTTAAAGATCTTCGTGTAATTCTCAGGCATTTTAAGACGTTCCTAGGAATTTCAAGGAATTTTAAGAAATTTCGAAGTTTGTCGAGAAATTTTAAGTAATTTTAAGCGATTTTAAAGTTTGTCGTGGAATTTTAAAGGATTTTAAGAGATAATTATATTTTAAAAATTTAAATTTTTAAAATTTTTAATTATGCGAAATGTTTGAAAAATTTCGATAGCACTAGTGTTGAAAATTTATACGCATTTTTAATAATTTTCTGTCAGGGAAATTGGTCCCTGCAATTATTTTATTTTATATCATCCGTTGTGTTGATTTTCATGCAGATAGAACTTGCATCCCTTTCATGTTTTTGCTGTAATAATAATTTAGTCTTGTCCGTTGGATTCGCGCGTGGCTACGAGGATGCGTAATTTCGCATCTTGGCCCTAAGGGCAACGGGGTGTCCGAAATTATTTTTTTTTTTACTCACCTCCTCTCCAGTAATGACACTGTAACCGCATTTTGTGCTCATCAAAGAAATCATGAAACGCACGCGCGAAGATGGCAATTTGATAAATTAATTCGATTCTGATTTTCCCTTTCTTCTTTACGTGAGACCAGCCAAAAATACAAAAAAAAAAAAAAAATACCGAATGATAAAATTAACGAATTAAAATTAAGGAATCATAAAAAAACTAATAATTAAATTCCCCACAATTTCAATTTGTCGAAAATTATTTTTATTTGAGTAATTCGATATATCTGCAGATGTGAACTTGAATCGTAGATTCGAATCTAACAAAATAATTAATTAATTATTACAAATGTTTCATAATTAATTTACCTACTTATTTAAATAAATATTATTTTCTGCAAGCTTATAATTCGACGAAAAATTTTTTGGAATTTTTGAATTAGGGAGAATTTAATAATTTGTTATTATTATATAATTCGAAAATTTTTCGTCAATTTGTATATTTGTTATTTATTTTTTCGGTATTTTTGGTTAATCCCTTTTCGCTTGTTATACTTAATCCTTTTTTTTTTTACATTATCCCACTTTGTTTTTTGGCTTTTATATGGGACGCCTTCAAATCCTCCTGGGAGTGAATTTGTCTTCAATAAATCAGAAGATCTCTAAATTTAGCAACCTACTTCCTGCGATCAAATTCATAAAGATGTTTGTCCCATCATTATTTTTGACTGACTCCGATAATTGAGTTAATGACGTAATTAGTCGAGGTTTGGATGGTAATTAACGATCTCATCCATCCAGATTCGTACGTGAAGACGCGTGGCCGCGATTTATAGGGGGCCGCCCGCCTTTATGTTTTTAAACCTTCCTGATATAGCTGTTCAGTGTTCATGGATCCTTTTAGAGGTACGATATCAGGATGGCCACAAGATTCAATTTTTCAATTTCCCTGACATTACCCTTACTTTTCCCTAACTTTCAGACAAATTTATCTGACAGAAAATTATTAAAAATGCGAATAAATTTTCAATAATCGTTTAAAATTCCAGAAAAAGCTTTAAAATCCCTTTAAATTCCTCAAAGTATTTTTCAAATCTTTTGAAATCTCTTGAAATTCCTAGAAACATCTTTAAGTTTCTTAAAATTCCACGACAACATTTAAAATCCTATAAAATCCCATAAAATTCCTTAAAATTTCATAAATTCTTTAAAATCTCTTTAAGTATCATATAAGAAATATTAAAATTCCATGAAATACGTCTGATTTCCCTGACAAATTTTTTTCCCCTGACATTTCCCTGACTTTCCTGACATGTGGCCACCCTGAATTAAAATATTTGTTAAGTAAAATGAAGAATTCTAATTTCGACGTTATAGAACTTGGATCGAACACCCTTAAGTATCCTAACCCTTATACCTTTTCCGAATTACTTTCGACATTTGAATTTCCTTTACTAATTGAAATAATGGCATCTGCCTCCTCTCTATTTTCAAAGAGCAGTTAGAGAATTTTCATTTGAAGAGACTCGTCAGAAGTTTCGTTTATCTGTGAAAAATCGATAATTACAGGGAGGGGTTACACTTTGACAGGAGGCTAATAAAGACACGAAGTTTCCGTAGGTACCGGAAGAAGAAAAAGATCGGTTAATAGTGCGAGATGACCTTAGGAGGTGGGCAGGTGCTTTTACATCGGTTTGTCCATCTAATGACATTGAGCATGAATACGTCCAAAAGATCTCAACCTCGCGTGTCTCCCAAGGAGAGGAGACATGTAATTATTTAAAAGCCGACAAGAGAGACCCAGAAAAATATAGAAAAAAAAGCTACGTTCAGTATCAGTACTAGTTCTTTTCTTCTTTCTTTAATGAAAGCTTAAAAAGTCATTATTATTTTCATTTTTGTATTCATCTTTTCACTTGATCATTAATAAAAGCTGAGATCGAAATCCCTAACTTTTAAAGAGTTCAGTTCCGGTTTCGGAGGGAATGTTAAGGATTTAAAAAGATTCGGATCCGGATGGATCTCTTAAGAATTTTTAAGTTTCGGGTTTAGAATCGGAATTTTAAAAAATTCTTGAAACTCAGATCAAAGTTTAGAAGATGGAGTTCCAGTTCCGGCGGGACACTAAGGAACCCTTTAAATTCGGATTTAAGTTTTCACTCCGAATTTCTAATCAGAATCAATCCGAACTTTCAATCCGAATAAATTCGAACTTATCCGAATTTTTCGGAATCATTCGGATTGATTTTGAATAGGCCTCGGATTAATTCGGCTTGAAAATTTCCTTCGGATTAGATCGGAATGAAACTGCTTTGGTTCGGACACAAATTCCGGAATGATTCGAAAAATTTCGGATTGGTTCAGAATAAATTTCAATCCGAAGCTTTCGCTAGGGAATTGTTGCTTTTAAAAAGTCAAATAATATTGCTGTTACACATTTTTTTTATACGACTAATAGTAAATCATCTAGATAATTCTTTTAATCCTGATTTTAACTACTCGTATTTATTTGAATCTATTATTTGGTGAACAGAGCCGAGCGCGGAGCGCGAGTTTTAAATCATTTTTAAATCATATATCGAGCGCCCTTTCTAGGTACGAGACAAATATACGCCTAATTTTTCTCAGGACATCTTAACCGAATTTTGGTCAGTTAAATAACTTGTCGGTTTCTCTCGTCGACAGATAAAATCTAAGAATTGTGGCTCGTGCCATTTTCAAGTCGCAATCCGATGCTAATTGTCTTTTCCACCCGCTGGGCTTTGACACTAGTGCCCGACTCTAATAGGCTGGCAGGTGTAAGGACCCGGTGTAGGTGTGCTGTCTGTAGTATTGTACAGGGTCTCAAGGAAATTCGCTCGTAAAGGTCCTCTGGGCCCGCAGCATTTTGCAGAAGTCAATTTAAGACTAATCTTTCTCCCGAAACCTTTTTCATCCTCAGAAGTCCAAGCACGTGCTACTCAAGGTGCACTCTACCTTCCACAATCCTCCAAAGCTGATAATTGTCTGGAAGTATTTCTCCACATCTGTATTTTGCATAATTGTCATTTTTTAAATATTTTATTCCTTTCGTCTGAAGCCTTGCGTGTCCTATATTCAATTTTCAATCGTTTTAAATTACTGCTTCAATTTATCTTTTTAACCCTTAAGGGCATGTGTTACTTACCATATGAGCAAATTTATATAACCCGTTTTTTTTCTTACAATTTTTACTTTTTGAAAAAAAATAATAGTGCACAGACATAAAGAACGTGAACACGGACGTCCGTACACTATTATCTTTTTCAAAAAGTAAAAATTTTGAGAAAAAACAGGGTTATTGAAATGTGCTCATATGGTAATTACCACATGCCCTTAAATGGAAACGTCATCTTCAGCACCTTTAAATGATAACGTGTGTCCGACGCTTTGAAAAGTGCCGAAAAGTGCTCTAAAAAACTCCGCAAAATTCATGAAATCTCATAAACTATCCTAGTATAAGGATCAATCACTATATTTCTGATTTGATCATTTGTTTAAACAATATAATTAAATAAACAAATAAAAACGTGAAGAATGCACCATTTTGTTCAAAAAATCATAGCTTTGGATGTAATTTATCAAATTTAATTTTTCAAACGGCAAATTAAAGCTTAAGAATGGTACTTTAAGCGAAAAAATATTGACATTCTGTATGAATAAAAAGAACATTAGTTTTGAGCATGAAAATCAAAAACATCAGAATTTGGAAAAAAGAATTTTACTGCTTTAGTTATCATCAGATGGCGTAATATTTTCGATAAAACAAACATTCCTGTTGCCTCCTTATGAAAAAATATGATTTTTAGCAAGTTTAAATATCCTGTCATCGAATTAACGATTCGATTACTGAAACAGCCTTCTATTGTCCCTGACGAATAACTAACGCATTTGCATTATTTGAATTTTAAAACGTGAATATAAATTAACTTTAATAAAATATCATATTAAGAGCATATGTTACTTACCATATGAGCAAATTTAGATAAACCGGGTTTTTTCTCACAATTTTTACTTTTTGAAAAAAATTGACGTAAAGAACGTGAACACGGACGTCTGTGCACTATTATTTTTTTTTGAAAAAGTAAAAATAGTGAGAAAAAAATAGGGTTATTTAAATTTGTTCATATGGTAATTACCACATGCTCTTAAGCAAACCAAATTATATTTTTTAAACTATACTCTGATCATTTCAATAATTTACGAAAATCAGAATCGTGTTTAAAATTATATTATAAGCATTTAAAATATTTCATTTTGCTTAAGGTGACGATTACTGTCGCATTTGCCTTATTTCGGAAATTACGTCTTTCGAAATCCTTTTCTTAAGTTTATTTTTAAAGAAAGAATCGTATTTCATTAAATGCGCAATTATAGTAATTCGTACGTTTCTTGTGGTACTTATATACCTCGTCCTTCATGTTCATGTTCAGAGTTCTAAATAAACAGGACCCTTTTAAATTCTGTAGGGTCCTATTCCGAGTACCAATGTTTTATGGTAAAATTCTGAAGGTTCCGAACCGGAACTGGAACTAAAACCTTTGAAATTTAGAGGCTTCCTAAGAAATAGTTTTAAAGGTTCCATCAGGATCTGGGTTTAAATTGAATCCTTTAATACCCTTTTCGGAATTATAAAATTTAGGAGGACGGGAGAATCCGGAACCGGAACTAGAATCTTTGAAATTTAGAGGTTTTCATCATTCGCGGGGATTTTTGGCTAGAAAAGTCCAGAACAGAATCTCCAAGGTCTTCTTGACTATAAAGAGCTTAAATGGGTTCTATGAAGATTCCTTTTGCTGAAAATGGAACGGAATGGGTTCTCTATGAGTGTCTTAGACTGCAAAGCCCCATATGGGGTTTCCACGTATTTTTCTGTACTTCGTAATAGCCTGGAATGGGTTCTTTAAGATGCTACTTAATTGCAAATGGGTTCTCAGTGGGTTTTTTGAATGGAAAAGGCTAAAGTGGCTTCTTTAGAGATGTTCTGGCTGAAAAAGCCCTAAATAGAATCTCTAGAACCCAGAAAGGATTCTCTAGGGGTATTTTAGAATAAGTAGACATTTCCACTAAAGAAAATTATTTACCGTCTTTTCCACTACTTTATATTTAGATTAAAAATAGAATTTTGATCCTAAAATTATAAAAATTTTCAGAAAAATTTAATTATTTCAGGTCAAGCTGGAGTGAATCAACTGGGGGGTGTTTTCGTGAATGGCAGACCACTTCCAGATTGCGTGAGGCAAAGAATTGTTCAACTTGCATTGGTTGGAGTTCGTCCTTGTGACATTTCCAGACAACTTTTGGTATCACATGGCTGCGTTTCTAAAATTTTAACGAGATTCTACGAGACCGGAAGCATCAGGCCTGGCAGCATCGGCGGAAGCAAAACAAAGGTAAAAAATGAAATCTAAACATAATCAATTAAAAAAATTATTAAATATCGGCATAAATTTTAATTTTGTGCGAAGAATGGGTTCTCTAGGAAGTTATTTAGTTGTAAATGATCTAAAATGGGTTCTCAATGGGTTCTTTGGAAAAGACCAAAATGAGTTCTTTCGAGAAATGGAACAGAATGGGTTCCTCTAGGCTTCTTTTTATTGGAAAACGTCTGAAGTTGAGTCTATATGAGTTTATTTAGTTAAAAAATCTTAAAAATAAGTCGTATAAGGGTTTTTTTAGTTGAAAATGGCCTAAAATGGGTTCATGAGCGTTTCCCTGGGTGGAAAAAGATAAAATGAGTTCTGTAGATATTGTTTTAACTGAAAACGAAAATTATAAAACTAAATACAAAGACTTGATCTCCAGAACCGCGTGAAAAATTCTTCAGCCCACACAAAATTTGAAATTATTCAAAATGCGTAAAATTACTAAATTGGGTTGAGGTCAATTTCAATCTTATATTATGCAAACTCCTAAATTTCTTCAGTTTATGTGAATTTAAATCGAATTTAATATAATCCGAATCGATTTTTAAAGTCATCTGCTTGATGTGCTTCACATGTCAAGGCCTTGAACTTCAGAATTATGCACCATTATACTTAATTTATTGTAATCATTTCCATGACGAAATGGGACAAAAAATGTCGAAATGGCTTAATTGAAAACTGGATTTCTAAACATTAGTATTAATTATGTATAAATGATGATAGCGATCTTTCTATCGGCACAATTTGTGAAACAGTAAAAGTCGAGAGGAGAGCTCGCAACATTCGAGTGACAAAGACGCCACACGTTTTTGCCATTCTCCTCGGTGGTTTATTGCCGTAATAATGGCGCGTTAAGATATTTTAAAAGGACTCGCCAAGTCGTAAGTTCCGTAGCTTGGCATTCCTGATGTGATTTTAAGTAAGGCCCGCTTGGACTGGACCGCACATACAATTATCCAAACACCTTGCAGCTCCTATTAGCATAATTTCATTGGCTTCTTGCTGCTTAAACTTCACACAATTCCTTCGGCAATTGCACGTGCGTGCGCTCACAGGAGGTATAATTCGAGAGAAATTTCTTTCTTTTAATCATAAAAGAATTTTCAGAATCCCATTGATGTACATCTTTTTTAACATGAAAAAATTATTAGCCTTTCCTGGATTATAATTATAATAATAATAATAATAATAATAGTAATAATAATAATAATAATAA
>JAUESH010000033.1:7371179-7386247 GCA_032275165.1 Synergus magnus
ATCACATGCCCTTAAAACACTATTTAAAAAATCGCTCAATTCTGTAACTAACGTTTCATAAAATAGCAAAATAATTAAAATATATAAATCTCTACACGTAAAAACCATTAGAAACTAATTAATCTGATTTAAAACAACTAAAAAACTATAATTTTGAGGTTAACTGACAGATAATGACAGATGAAATCTGAAATGGATGAAATGATCAAATGTTGTTATTTTGATTCTTTTGATTTCTTTTTCTCTGAAAAAGGCCAGCAAAGTGAAATCCTTACGTTAAAAGTGGGAAACTCCCGTCTCCTTTTCCAAAAAAGGACAATATTTTCAAAAGCATCTTACGCCTCTGATCTCTGATCGGCTCTTGAAATCCCTGATATTTTATTTCGTGAACGTGACTCATCGCCTCGCGAAGATTAATCTTTAAGGTTAGAATCACTCGAGATTCCACCTCCGACCTTTGCTGCTTTTATAACTTGGTTTCCGATAATAAGTGAATCTCCTTTCGTGATATGCTAAATAAAAACGCCCTGTAGTGAACTCCCAATAAGTGCAGAATTGAATTTTGTCCTTTTTTCGTCGATTATCAAGGAAATTCGTTTTGGAGCATTCCGAGGTTAGTTGATTTTATCTCACGGTTATTTTGATCAATTATTATTCTGTTTGTTATTCAAAGTGCCAATTAAACTCACTCCGTCTTATCTGCCCTCTTTTATTTTCATATTCTTTACTAATATTATTAACGCAACTTTCAATATAATTCTTTTTTTTTATTGACGTAGAAATTAAATTTTGAAAGATGGAAAATTTTCATCTCAGAATTTCATCTCCCAAAATAATCGCATCTTGTACATATGTCTTTCGTTGAAAATTTAACTGAAATCAGTCATCGCAGGTCGTCATCTATTCATCTTTTTTCACCTATTTTGAAAATTTGTCACTTTTTCGCCTTTTTTCAATTCATACAGTTATATCTTATGAAAATTTATTAACATTGGAATTATATGATAATTCCGGGTCATTTGCGGATTGAAATAACTTTTCCGGATGGTCAGTCAAAATATTTTTATTTGACACTTGCCATTTTTTAATTGAATTGAAATTAAAATCTTTTGAATTCTTTTAAAAAACTTTAATCCCGTGAAAACCCTGGTAATTCCTCGAAATTACTTGAAATCTTTTCAAATTTTTTGAAATTCCTTAAAATAAATTAAAAGGTCTTAAAATCTTTGAAATCCTCTGAAATTTCTTGAAAAACGTTAAACTCTTCTGAATTTTTTTGAAATTGCTTCATATTCTTTAAAAACATTTAAAATGCCTTGAAATTTCTTTAAATCATGTACAATCTCTAAAAATCCTTTTTAATATTTTGAAATCACTGTTAAAATCCCTTGAAATTAAGTAAAATATCTTGAAATCTTTTAAGATGGTTGAAATCTTTTTAAATAACTGCAAATCGCTTGAAATTCTTTAAAGACACTCAAACTTTCTTGAAAACTTATGAAATCTCTTGAACTCCCTTGAAATCATTTTAAATCTCTTAGCATTTAGAGGTTTCTGACTACATCGAGATATTTTATATTAAATTAACAATGAATAAAATAATGAATTTATCTTTAGATTGCACCAGAGAAGAAAATGGATGAAAATGCGAGCGCGTCTAATACTGAAGAAAACGCTTCGAAGATGTCGCAGTGTTACGAAAACTACGTCCTCGTGGACGTGGGGGCCAACCTCACGAGTAAAAAGTATAGCAGAGACCTGGACAGTGTAATCCAAAGAGCGAAGGATGCGGGAGTTCAAAAAATGATGGTCACAGGAGCAAGTATACGATCCAGCAAAGAAGCCTTGCGTTTAACAAGAATTTACCCCGGAACTTTATATTCGACTGCTGGAGTTCACCCACATGATGCAAAATCTTGGGAGGATCCAGACACACTCGAGGAACTCGAAACGATCGCAGGAAATGCTGAATGTGTCGCTATCGGGGAATGTGGCTTGGATTACAATCGGGATTTTTCCGAGCCAGAAACGCAACGTTCCGTTTTCCACAAACAGGTTCTTTTTGAATTTTAGTTTCTTTTTTAAATTTGAATCTCTAGAAATGCAAGCACTTTATAGCGAGAATTATAAAATATTTTCTCTACAGGTTGAGCTCGCCTGCCGTTTAAACAAGCCGCTAATAATCCACGAACGAGGAGCCCAATCGGACGTCCTGGAAGTCCTAAATCAATACACAGGCCGAATTCCGCCAGTCCTGGTTCATTCCTTCATCGGAACTGCCGAAGAAGCTCAATTATACCTTAACCAGGGTTTCTACCTGGGGATCACCGGCTACCTCTGCAAGGACAAATCCGACAGCGGAGTCAGACAATTACTCGAAGGAGGTCAAGCTCCTTTAGATCGACTCCTGGTGGAAACCGACGCCCCCTTCATGTATCCGAACACCAGGGCGAGCAAATTACCTCCTCACGTCAAAGACGCACTTACAGAACGTTCCCTGACCTTTTTACAGAGATATTGCACTTTTCAGCGAAATGAACCTTGCGCCCTTCCTGCGATTGTCGAAATGGTTGCTGCTTTCATGCGAATAACTCCCGAAGAAGTCGCCCTGTCGACTGCCTTCAATGCTTTGAAACTCTTCGGATTGAATCAATGATTGGGAATTCAATTGAAGAGCTCATTTTTGTCTTGCGGCTCTTTTAGTTCCAAGAGTTTATAAAGGTTCTTCGAGTTAGGGGAGTAATTCATTCGGAATGAATATTAAGTAATGAATTATGATCGCTTTGGTGAGAAAATAGGACAGCTGCGAATTTTGAATTTATTCTGTACCTGACTTAAGAGCGTTGGGCTCAATCCTGGCGAAAATTTCGGATAGAAAAAATTCTATCCTTTTGAATCCAGTTCATTCCGGAATGAACGAATTGAAAGGTAACTTCGGATTTATTTCGGATTCATTCGGATTGGGAGCCACGGATTAAAAAGGATTAAAAGATGAACTTCAGAGTCATTCGGATTGAATTTTAAGTTGGCGCACGGATTAAAAAGGATTGAAAACTTCCTTCAGATTAGATCAGAATGGAACTGTTTGGTTTGGATACAAATTCCGGAATGATTCGGAAAATTTCGGATTGGTTCGGAATGAATTTCAATCCGAAACTTTCGCCGGGAAGTTCTATCCTCAAAATTCAATTTCTCTATTTTACTCAACAAATATTATAATATTAGAACAAATATTAGAAATAGATATTTTTTCGCTCTGTACACATAATTCTATTTAAAAACTGAGTACGTCTGCAGAGGGAAAATATATTTAATTACAATATTTGTTAAGTAATATGAAGAAATCGAATTTCGAGGATAGCACATGAGTCCATCACCCTTAAGTCAATCAATTTTGAGAACTGAGATTTGTTAGGTGCTTTCGATCCTTTCGATTGAAAACTTTAGGCGCTTTCAAATGTTGTATCGCTCTAAAATTCTACACCCAAATTTTTATCGAGATTACTCGACCTTTAATTTTATAATAAATTCCAGAATATTCGCTTTTTGCTTTAACAGATCGGTGCTAAGGATTTGAAATTGCGTAGCTCGTGATAAGAAAACGCATCACAATATTTTTTATGAACTTTTATCGAACGAATCCAAGTCGGGAATTCCAGACTTTTCGAGCCTTCCGAATTCAAAACTCGAGAAGGAAAATTTGTTTATATTTTAGGTCGAATTCGACTTTGCCAATATCACTTATTATTATATAATAGTAGTAAAAGTCTTTTACGAAAAAATGCTGCATAATGTAGAAAAAATTGTAAATTATAATTAGAAACGAATGCACAAATGAAATCGGAAAAAATGTTATGAACATAAACGTTACATGCTTAGATTATATACGATCAGTTTTTTCTAAAATGTTAATTACGTTATAGATCTCAAAATTTTATTCTATCACTATTTCGAATTTTGTTTTTGATATTAAGGCTGAAATCCAAAGTTACCAGTGATTTTATCAAATTCGGGTATTACATTAATCTAACTTTTTTTTTTTTTTAATTTAAAGAAAATATTTTCACTGGCTTCTTCGAAAATCTTTTGTGGGTTTCAGCGAGTTTCGAGTTTGCGTGGTAGATATTATATTAAGGTAATAAAATGTACGTTACTGTTACTTATTTTTATATCAATAAATTGTATACAATGAAAAAAAAAACCACTTCAAAAATTTCAATACCTAGTAAATTCTAGATTATATTTTTTAAAATCAACGAATAGTTATATAAAATGAGAAAAAATATATATTTGTAATCTCTATAACACCAACAATTACTGTTAGTAATGCATTATGTTAAGTATTCATTTCACTGGACTTTCACTCATACTTCATTAACTCTTGAAAATTCGTATGTATATACAATTGTATCAAAAATTTAATTGTAAGTACGAAGCAATCACGGATTCTCATACCAGTTTTTAGACGAGCTGTGTAAAATATACAGTGCTGAAAAGATGAAGTATTTTTTACATAAGGAATCAAAATTGTGGTTGATTCACGATTTCTGATTGGTGACGGCACGTTTTAATCTTATTGCGTGCATTATATAGGGAATTCTTTCTTTTTCACGCAGTTGTAGCCACTTTGCGGAACATAATGGAATCACGATATAGTTCATGGCTTCTAAAGTTCGGATGTAAAAGTTCCAATCTCCTTTCAATTGCATCGTATTCACTGTGTAGCCTTCTGGTGGTATATCCAAAAATAATATCCTGAAAAATATTGTTTTAAATTAATATTCCAATTTTGTATTTATAAACAGGACGATTTCTGAAATTCTTACAAAGAAAAAATACCCACACTTCATTTTCTTGAGGCACGGAAATATCTTCTAGGAAAGTGATTTGTTTATTCGAAAAATTCCCAGTATTATTTAAAGTTACATTATATTTTTCTCCATTTTCCATGCATTCTTTATCCAAAAAATTGTCGCTTTCTTTACCTTCCTGATTAATAGATACTGGCGAATCTTCCTTTGCTTTATAAACTACAACGTGATCTGAAAAAGGAACAATTTTGTATTAAATAATTAATTAATAATTAATAAATAAAACAAAATATTTTCTTACCGATAAAATGACCCAGTTTCGTTCCCACTTTCGTCTTAACAAACTCAGAACCACCCACAGCGTAATTTAGTGCATGCAAGAGAGGAAAAGTCCTCGAATTATATTGACTCCAATCGAAAAAATTGTCTGGATTTTTTTCCAAGGGACAAGGACCTTCATATCCTAACTGAAAAGTCTTGACAAATTGATAAAGCTTCACAATACGACTTTTCGTAGCAGCAGACATAATCTGAGTATCTGTATTTTGTGCAAAAACATTGCCTAGTAATTTCGAAGAGTAGCAATCGAGAACTGCGAGATTGTAGATCAATTCTGTGAGTTTCTCGAAAGTTGGGACAAACTCGTTGGCCATTATTTGTTCTTGAATCGTGTCCCAAAATACAGGTTTGTAGTCACTCATGGCCATGGCAGACACGAAGAGAGACAAATGGATCGGATCTGCGCTTTTAATTAAATCTTGTTGCTCGAAACACTTCGTTGCTAGATAATCTAGGAGTGGAACTTGATCGTGTCTTATTCTCACTAACATTTGTAGGGCTTCAGCTCCTTTTTCAAAACTCAGGTCTTCCTCTATTATTATTGAATTCACGATAGTGTCGACCAGGTATTCGTTGTATAATAAATGTGATCTGTTGAAAAGAGCTTTATTTATTGTACTTACTAGCTTGGACTGTTTTACGTATTAAAATAAAAATTGAATAAATTTAGAAAATTGCTTACCTCGTATTAGCCATCGATTTCAAAATCGTCATCGCGTCCGTATAATTAAGTTCCGAAACCTGATCAAGAATAACATTCTGCACCAGATAAATCAATTTTTTATACTCAGCAGCAATCACGGGAATAAATCTCAGGGAATTAAAAATAAACTTCGCCGCCCCAACTGGAATTTCATTCTTATATTTTAAAATCGTATCCAGAATGAAACGAATTGACTCCTCGTTTTTAATTTCCATCTTCGTGGCAAATATTAGACACATAGAAAGTAAATTAATATTGTTTCTGTCTATCCTTGGGAGTTGGATTTCAAAAATTGTGGGCAAAGCGATCTGGATTGCCTCAACCAAAGGTGTCTTCTTTGCTTTTACCAAATCGAGTTGAAGACTAATTACATCGTCGATCGTCAGTGAATTAATATTGCTACGAATAATTTGTAATAAAGATTCATAAATGACTGACTGTGTTGGAACATTTAGTTTTCTCAAAGCCCCCAAAGCAACAACTGCTTCAGAAACATCGAGAGTTCTGATTCGTTTTTTAAGTTCATTGCAAAGTTGGTCCAGGCCTTTTTGATTCTTTTCGTCGATCTGAACGTTTGCTTTCCTCAGTTTTTGAAGGGCTTGGACGCAATGCTGTCCACTTAAAAAATCTTGATTTTTTTCTAGGTATGTGTAAATTTCTGAGGGTTCATCACCAAGTTCCTTGTAAATTGATGGTGGCAGCGTCTCTGAAACATTTTTTATTTTTTTATTTCTTATTTAATGATGCGAGTTTGAAAATTAAAAAATTTTTATAAATTAGGTAAGTTTAGATTTCTGAACACCAAATTTCAAATTTAAACATTTAAAAGATATATTAAATAAAAATATTGTATGAACAATGTAATAAAATACATATTTAAATATTAAAATACATAATTAACAAAACTTATTTTCTATAAGTAATAACATATAAATTGGAATAAAAATAAAACAAGTAAATTTGAAAATAATATATGAACTTTAGGGAGTATTTTTAATCCAATTCACAGAACAATTAGTTTTATTTGTTTATATTTAGAAAAAGATCGAATAAATAATAAACACCTTTTTTCAAAGTGTGACGGAACGATTTTTGAAAAAAGTTCACAGACGAAAATCTACACAATACTCTCAAATTATATAGTGCAACGGACATTCTTACTAAAGTCCTAACAGATTTTTCCACTTTTATTAATTATTTACACAAACCACAATCAGAAAATGTAAATAAATTAAGAATTATCATTTTCAGGTTATGTTCCCTCGTTTCAACAGTTTCAACATAACGACGTGAACTTAGCGACAGGAAATGTCATGTTGGTATCACTGCGCTCAATTACACTCTTTTTTCTAGTTATATTTCGCGGGAATTTTTGAAACGTTAAAAATGCAATTTCAATTTTTCTGAATAAATAATAGTATTTTAATAAATAAAAATATCAATTGAAAAAATTGTAAAATCAGAAATAATATTTTTCACAATATGCGGAACATCATAAAATTACTAGATCTATTATATAAATATTTTAATTAATGATCTAATTGATATTTTTATTTATTAAAATATAATTATTTATTCATAAAAATTGAAATTGTATTTTTAGCATTTCAAACATTCTCTAGAAATATGGTCAATTGTGCAACACATGCGCATTAGAAAAAAGGCGGTTGGTATTCCTGTAGACTGTAACATAAATTGTCAAAAGGTCAAAACAGATATTATTACATCGTTTTTCCCGTTTTTCCACAATTCTGATTTCTGATAACAATAATTGAAACTTCGTAAATAATAATTAATACTTTGAGTAGAAGCAACTATGTGCGATCTGGAGGAACGAGATTTATACGAAATAATTGGCTGCTTGCCAACAGCCACGACCGAGCAGGTAAGGTTTTCCCAATTTTTGATTTATTATACGTCTTTTATTGCTTAATTAATTTAATCTCCGCTGTATAATTAATCTTTACTTCTAGAAGGATTTCTAAATATTTTATAATTGGATTCAACTACTATTTTTTCTATTAAATTTCAGATCGAAAAAGCGTATCGTAGGAAGTCACTTTCCTGTCACCCGGATAAAAATCCAGATAATCCGAAAGCTACTGAATTATTTCTACAACTAAAAGGTGCTTTAGAGATTTTGATTGATCCCAAACGAAGGGTGAGTATTTTTATACTTTTATTCAGAAAAGTTGACGCTTTATGAATTTTTCTTAACCATTGAGGTTATAGGCTGTCTTCGCACGATTCATAAACGTTTTGAATGATTAATTTAATTAATTTTCAGGATATTATTATTATATATGTTTTTCGAAAGAATCTGTACATTTTTTGAATTTCTGAATTTTTAGTTCAATGATTTTCATTCATAATTCATAAGTTTTAATGAATCTTGAAATGATGTATTTTTTTAATAGGGAGATTATGATCGAGTCGATCGAGTCCTAAACGCAAAGTTTCAGGCGAAACAGCGTGACGCAAAGCGTAAAAAATTGATCGATGATCTAGAAACTCGCGAGGCAGCGGCACGAAAGGGTCCGAATCTTAACGAAGCCCAGAAACGAAAGGTAAAGATTTATAAAATAAAATTTAAAGTAAAAAAATACGAGGTCATGAATAAATCCTATAATTATGAACAAAGAGTATAGATTAAATGTGGTTCTTATTCCAGGCTGAGATAGATCGCCTCCAGGAGGAAGGATCGAGGCTTTTCAGAGAAGCGATGTTAAATATGAGACAGAAAATTTTGGAAGAACTCAGAAAAGATGAAATTGAAAAAAGTGACGAAAAATTCTCCAGAGTTAAATTAAAATGGATAGCAGAAGAAAATGACTCTAAAAATGGTGGCTATGATTATGCGACTCTTCACAGAATTTTGTCAAAGGTAACTTTATTTTTAATCAAATGAAATAATTTTTTTTAGAATTTGAGGATTCATTTTTCTTTTTCTAATTTCAGTATGGCGAAATAGTTGACCTTATCCTTCTGGCGGGAAAGCAAGGAAGAGGATTTGTTCAATTTAAGAATAAAGAGGCAGCGGTAAGCAAGAAATTGATTAGGAATGAATTAAAAAATGTCAAAACCGTAATTAAAAGGTGTCTTAATTAATTAACTATCCTTTGTTTACAGGAAAATGCCGTGCAAATAGAAAGAGGACTCATTCAAAACCCGCTGATTCTCGAAGGGCTCTGGAGAGGAGAAAATAAGACAAGAAGATCCTACGTAGATTTCGAGGGTTCAGTTCTTGTAAATTTACGACGAGCAGAAGAACGCAAAAGACTTGTAGAAGAGATGCGCGCTGAGGAAGAAGGAGGGAAGGAGTACGGATGAGGAAAGTTTTTCGAGTTTGAAAACTCGAAAACTTAATGAACACATCTTGAGACTTACGAAGCAGAAAGATGTTCCGAGACTGAAACATATGAGTTCCCTTGAAGTAAAGTAAGAGATAAACTTTGTACACTAGATTTAAGTGACTCACTTATAATAGGGTCAAGTTAATTCCCGAAGCAAAAAATTCCTCATATTAATTCCAGTGCATCTTTAATAAACTTTTAAAAAATACATTTACATAGACGTTGTAAGGTAACAAATTAATAAACGTCGTGAATTATAATTTATTCTTAGTAATTGCTTTAAAAAAACCTTCCAATAACTTTAAAAATAATTAAGGATCTCATTCCATTTATAGACAATACGAAAAGTTCGATTACGCATAATGCGAAGGTGGCACCGTTAAATCTTGAAGAACTTCTAATTGCTCTTCAGTGAATTGTTGAGCGTGAACACTCCATCCATCGTAATGCGTTCGTTTAAAACTGCTCAAAGTCTTTCTGATTGTGGCCTAAAAAAATAACATTTTATGTTTAAGGACTGGAAAATCTGATTAGAAATATTTGTATGCAAGGGAAAATTAAAATACTCACAGGAATAGGTTCAGGATCGTTAAGATGCGACCCCATGTGTTCGAAAATCGAGGGCACATAACTAGGAATGTCATACGGATGCGCTTGAATAAAGGCACAGAGACCTAAAATCCCAGCATGACGTCTTCGAATCGCATTTATTTCTGCATGATTCGCTCTTTCCTTAGCATCCGGAGCGATTTGGTGTTTCCTCTTTCGTATCCTGGTCTTCGATTTCATTTTGAAATCCTCCTACAACATCAAAAAGGATTTTAAAAAATAGGATCAAAATTCTGACCTCAAAATTAAATCTCATTTTTTTTCTCAACAATTACTAGAATTAAATATCTTTTCACTCTATATACGTATTCTTTTTTGAAATAGAAATATTTCTACAAAGCGAAAAAATATTTAATTTCAATACTTTTTGCTTAAAACGGAAAATTCGAGATCTAATCTCAAAATTCAATCGTTTCATTTTACATAAAAAGTATTTGTTGATTAAAATGAGAAGATCGAGTTTTAAGTTAGAACTTGGAAACAAAATTTTCTGATTCCTCACCAATAAAGTTTCTCTATCAGGTATAAAAGTGCAATGAAGCAATCCTCCAAGGACTTGACCCGCTTTTTCCCTGACCTCGAGTCTCTCATCCTCCAGGAGTCGAAGGACAATTTCCTGGACAGTTTCGACCCATTCATCCTTGCTCAGCAAAATACTCATATTGTGGAAAACAAAGACTTGCAGAAAATCGAGAGAGGTGGCTCTCACGCACCAGGAAGTATTTCTCGAGGCCTTTAAAACTGCCTCAAAGGCTGCTGGCATATATTTCGGCATTGTCAATCCTTTTGCTAAAATTGCTAGGGCGTCAGAGCATAAGGAAGTCAATTCATCGTCGGTATCACAATTTTCCAATTGACACATGATTAAGAAAAATTCGTAATAACCAGGAAGGACGCTGTATTGCGCTTTACTCATACTGAAGATCTGAAAATAAGGTACGAATTTTTAAATCCAAGATATGGAAGCATTCGAATTTAAAATGAAATTTAAAATGAATTTCCAAAGCTTCTAAATTAAAGGTGATGGATCCAAATTTTAACTTCAAAATTAAATTCCGCATTTTACTCAACAACTATTAGAATTAAATACCTTTACGCTCTGTGGATGTATTCTATTTTAAAATAAAAATGTGCTCTGTGCCCATAATTGTATCAATATCTAGGTACCCATATTGATCAAGTAAAATGAAGAAAGCGAATTTTGAAGTTAGAACTTTGATCTAACGCCTTTAAAAGCAAGTAATAAAAATCGAAGGCATTACCATCCATTTACAAATTGTTTTAAAAATGTTGATGGCCTTAGTTCTCTCCTCCTCATTGACTATTTGGTTTTGTTCCTCTTCCATCGCTTCAGCCAAACGAACGCCAGCCACTCCACTTGCCAGAGAATTTTCTCCTGATAATATATGAGGATTCTCAGCAAGTATTTGTAATTTCGGTGCTATTTTATCTATAAGATTCTGTACACGAGGATTCATTTGGAAGGCAGAATTTTCTTCAAACTGAATATCAGCTTCAAAAATTGTCGAAATAATAGATCCTAATCGATTTCGAAGAATTTGGAAGGGGTTGTGTTGTAGACGGTCTTCTACCCGAGTGAGGAGACGGTGGAATAATTCTGATACTCGCCAAGAAACCTGCAACAATGCTGTCTGAAAAAGAAAATTAAGAAGAATTAGAAGTGGAAAAAATTCAGTTTTATAAAGTTTTTTAAAATGTCTAGAGACATTTAGATATGTTTAAATTCAATTTATAAAGTGCTTTATTTCTAAGAGTAGACAAACTTAAGTAATTCACCGAAATTTAAAAGCATTAAAAATTTAGAAATATACAAATTTAAGGGTGTTGGCCTAAAATACTAAGCTGAAAATTCAATTTCCTCAGTTTACTTAATAAATATTACGAATAGTAGGCAGTAGAAATTTCGAGACATTTCAATTTAGAATCAAACTAGAAAACTTAAGAAACCCTTTACTCAAAAACTATTCAAATTAGATATTTTTTAGCTGATTAATTTTTTTTTAAATCAGAATACAGAGCAAAAAATATCTAACTTAAATAGTTTTTAAGTAAAGCGTTTTTTACGTTTTCCAGAATTTGGAGGCTATTAGCGTTTATTCAATGCCTTAAGGGCTTTTTATTTTTTAATTTCGTCCGGTTTTTCATTTACTCTTAAACTTTTAAGGATGTTTTAAATATTGCATAAATAATAATGAGAATAAAGAAATGTTTACCTGAAGGACATAAAGTCTTCCGCACTCGATCAGAGAAGCCTCAGATTGTCCTAAAGGCGACTCATCCATAAGACATTCAAGTAGCCAATGAAGTCTATTAGGATCTAGAGATTTCAGCGCCGTCCCAACACAAAGACCCCAATTGCCTATAGAATCGACTGATAAATTAGACAATGCTATATTTACAATAGGAATCAATTGCTTCCACATATTCGAAACCATTTCGAAAGGCCAATGCTTAGTGCCTTGAATCAATCCTGCAACGATTTCACACGCACATCGCTGCGAACTTTCCTGCTTATCAGCCACGAGTCGCCGCAAATGTGGCCAAAAGAGATGTAAAAATGCATCTCCATGATTCCGGAAGAGGAATTTAAAAAGAAGAAAATTCTGACAGTTGAATTTCTCCTTTCCCTTCTTTTCCTCGGAACTAAGGTAGTGAATTAATTTGTCTACATTTTGCGAGTCGTTGAAAAAATCGAAAACCTCTTGTTCGATATCTGACAACTTTCTGGTCTCGAGATTGAAAAATCCTTCAGTTGGTGACGAGTAGACTTGAAGTTTTTTCGGCCAGGTATAATAACCGACGTAGAGTTTGTGAACAAATCGCGGCTCATTCCATTGTTCGACTGTCAGGGGTCGAGTTTTTGAGTTATATTGTAGCCAAGAATTATCTTTTCTTTCGCCTGGTCTCAATAATTCCTGCCCTGAGTCGATCTGCCGCAGATTAGAGAGATCAAAATCGACCTGGAAGCAAAAAATAATCAATCGTAAAGGTGTTGGTTCAAGTTTTAACTTCAAATTTCAAGAGATTTTAAGGGATTTTGCCGAATTTTATAGTTTGTCGTTTATTAAGGGATTTAAAAATATTTTTATGATTATTAAAAGATTTCGTAGTAAAAGATCGAACTTTGAGATTAGAGCTTGGATTCAACGCCCTTAATTAGATTAAAATAAATCAAATTTAATTAAATTTTGATAGTAAAAGCGATTTACCTTGGGATGTTTCTTTTTTTGCTGTTTCAGCATGCAAATAACTATCTTAATGGCAAATTCTCTCTCATAAATGGATTCGTGAATGAGCGCGTGGAGGAAATACTTGACAGCTTTTTGGGGATAAATCTGATCAGGATGTGACATTTGCTTGATTTGATTCATGGCTACTAGTCGCTGTCGCCAGTGAAGATTTTTTTCGATGATGATGTTCATCAACTCGTGAAGTAGAGCGTTGTAGTTTTCCAAATTTTGTCTCCCCTTTTGCACAAGCATTTGCTTTCCTTTCTGGATTTCTTCTTCACTAGGACGAGGAATTCCTATTGAATTTTCATCCCAAAAAGCAGAGGCTGCGGATATACAACTCTCAGGAACTTCGAGAGTGATCTGAGTAGTTATCCAGTTTTTAAACATAACATATTTGAGGTGTTCTTGTAGATTAATCACTGAGGGTTTTTCTGAAGGTCCTGACAAGACTAGTGCTGGCCACAAAGCTCGGAGAAGCGACCAATCTCGCGTCGTGACGATGCCGTCGTATTTCGGTTGCATCAGAAGATAGAGCGTTCCCTTTGAATAGAAATAAAAAGTTATTTCAAAGTGATTAAAAGCCTCCAACCAAGGGTGTTAGATTCAAGTTCTAACTGCAAAAATTAAATTTCCTCATTTTACTCAACAAATATTAGAAATAAGTATCTTTTCGCTCTGTAGGTGAATTATTTTTTGAAATAGAAGTATGTCTACAGAGTGAGAAAATATTTAACTTTAGTACTTTTTGCACAAAACGAGGAATTCAAAATCTAATCTCAAAATTCCATTTTTTTGTTTTACAGAAAAAATATTAGAATCACACATTTTTTCGCTCTGTGTGCATATTTCTATTTTAAAAGTGAATAGCGCTACAGAGCGAAAAAATATCTAATTGTAATATTTGTTGAGTAAAATGAGGAAATCGAATATTAAGTTTAGAAATTGGTTTCAATGGTTTCCCTTAATACGTAGTTGATCAGTTTTAAGTTTAAGTTTTCGAAATAGTTTCACCTTATAAGCTTCATGATGCTTTGTCGAGTCTCTGCCCAGAATTTCCAGTATAGAAGGCAGCAGAATTTTGTAGGAATACGGATATAATAACATAGTATCAGACAAAATCAACTGAGGCGTCATTCGTACTTTTGCGTATTGACTAGTCGCCAATTCCATCAACTTCAGCATAATATTCTTGTGTGTTTCAGTAAACACATCCACCTGATACAGAACTCGAGCTTCATGTTGACTGATTATTCGATCCCAATAAAAAACAATATTTCCATCTTTGCTCGTCAATTTATCCTCCCACATTTTTTTTTTCATTCGTTGCAATTTAGTTTTCCTCATATAGTAACCCAACGACCTGGATTTCCCTAAAAGGATGGTTTGCCAAATCTGAAAAATTCGAGATCAAGTTTTTATTGCATTTCTAGTTAAATTATAAGCCACCAGCAAAATACTTTTATAAAATACAAAAAGTTTCTTTTTGCTTATATTATACTTTTTTAATACTATTAATTTCACTATTTCGGAACGATTTAGAAAAATTGGTGAAATCAAACAAGATTTCAATGTGGAAATGATTTAGAGTTATTTAGAAATATTTTGAGTTACTTTCTAGGAAAGGAATTTCAGGGATTACAAAAAAGTTTGAGTGATTTTTGGGATTTCAAGAAGTTTGAATAAATTTCACAGGATTTTAAGAATTGTAAAGAATTTGAACAGTTTTCAAAAGATATCAAAGGATTTTCTAGATTTCAAAGGGATTAAAAAATATTTTAAGACATTTTAGAGGACTTCAGGGAATTTCAAAAAATTTCCAATTATTTCAAGGTATCTTAAAAATTCTTAGACATCGTCAAAAATCTCTTGAAATTCTTTAAAATCCAAAAATGTAAAATTTCATAATAACTCTCGTTTTCAGCCTAAAACTAGGCCATTTACCTTCGTCTGAACGAAACGGAGGTAAATGGCCTAGTTTTAGCAAAAAATATTTATTATT
>JAUESH010000033.1:7386347-7405237 GCA_032275165.1 Synergus magnus
TTTATTACTGCAAGCGTAAAGTTGCGGAAAATAAATTACTCTTATGGTAAAGTATCACATGCCCTTAAGCACTTGAAATTAAAATAAATCAATTAGAATTAATTTTAATATACTTACACTAATAATCGATATAAATCGTTGGCAAATGTGTAAATCAGGAAAGGTTCCAAATCTGGAATAGTCGTCAGCTCATATAATAATTTAATTAGCAAAATATGGTCTTCTTTGCTAAAATTGAGTCCATAAAGGTATATGTATCTGTAAAATATAAATAAACAAATTATTTTAATTAATGCATTAATTTCATAAAAATTCAACTAAAAAGGATAGCATTTTAAATTTTCCCGCCCTTGTCGAACAAGATTTTTCGAAGCGCAGTCATACCAACATAAAAAAATTAATTAATCAAGCGGAAGCTTTTGCTATTTTTCGGAATTGTCTTTATTATAATCGAATATTAGTATGCAATTTGTACAAATTAAGCGTTCTTGTTCTTTTTAATTTAAAAATCAAAAGTCAATATAAAGAAATAAACTCAGTTATTCTCAAATTCAAATTCAAGTTCGAATTTGGTGTTGATCGGTTGGCTAAACTGTCAGTCGTTTGTCGTTATTTCGCAGAAAGAACAAGTCGCAACAAGCTCCGGATTTTTTGCTCGAAAAACATGAGATTTTCGTCATTTCTCATCCAAATGTTGCGAAAATGTCGCGTTCGAATCGATAGCGATCAATATCTGAGAAATAAAAGTTTCGGGAAATGAGTGTTTATCGATTATTTCGGATTTTTCACCTATGACGAGATTCTCAAGTTTCTCCGCGACAAAGGCAAAAAATCGAAAATACGGTTTTTTCGGGAGTGTCGGTTTGAAAATTAGACAATTTCGGTCCCCGAAGATGCAAAATAGTAGTGCAAATGTTTTTGGGTGATACCCAAATTTTAATCAGACTTGATCAAACTTTTTTGACATCGTTTACGCGGGAAATAGTCGATGAACACTAGTACCAACACTATAAAACAAATAATTACTATAAAAAATTGCTATTTTTCAAAATTCTCTTTATTATAATCGAATATTAATATGCAATTTGCACAAATTAATCG
Organism: Synergus magnus; assembly: GCA_032275165.1. Classification (NCBI taxonomy): domain Eukaryota; kingdom Metazoa; phylum Arthropoda; class Insecta; order Hymenoptera; family Cynipidae; genus Synergus; species Synergus magnus. The sequence continues at coordinate 7,387,449 of JAUESH010000033.1, forward strand.
TTCTATATTGTTATTTTAAGAGTCAAAAGTCAATATAAAGAAGTAAGTAACTTAGTTTCAAATTGAAAATTCAAGTTCGGATTTGGCGCTGAACAGTTGGTTAAACTGTTTTTATCAGTTGGTGTTCTGAAATTTAAATTTTTGTTGAGCTCACGGCAGTGCTCTCAGATCGAGATAGAAATTTACCCCCTCCACATTTTCTATTTTGTCGAAAAAAAGTAATTTATTAAATATAATGTGTGAAAATTTTCTTATATAATTCAAGAAAATACTTAAAAAGTGTACTAATTTCAAAAGTTTGCCAAATTATATTTGACAAATTGCTTTTTTTCGATAAAATAGTGGATGTGGAGGGGGTAAATTTCTAGCTCGATCTGAGAGCACTGGCTCACGGCGACTTAAAAAATCTAAAATACGCTTTTTTCGGGAGTGACAGTTTAAAAATCGGAGATTTTTGTGTACATTTTGGTGTTTTTTTATCTGACTGTCAACATTTTAATCAAGATGGCGGCTCTCTAAAGTTTGTAAGTATAAAAAAAAATAATTTGTCTTCGTTGCTATTTACAAACATGCACATTTTCAAAACGGAAAAATTAGTTTAGAATGTTTATATTAAACAAATAGTTGTTTCAATACAACTTTATTTGTTAAGATTTGATTTTATCGAATTCATAAATATCTAAAAGATTTATGTTTGAAACCCATACAATCAAAAACATTTGAATTGAAAATTATTCGATTTAGAACGATTTTAAGTTAAAATTGTTCAACATCGAACGATTCCAATCTTAAATAATAAAATTGTGAATTACAAAAGTTTTCAATTTAACGCTATACAAATTTTTGCACAATTGAAAATTCATTCAATTATTCAGGCTACCTCTCTATTATTAATATTTTCTTAGTAATTACATTTGAAATAAAATTGAAAAATCTTGATAGATTCAATTAAAATTTGGTTATTTTTTAATTTCGAAGCATTGAAACTGCTTTCAATCTAAAATAAAATTAAAATTAAAATTAAAAATATTTATTCAAAGGCTTAAATTTAAAAAATGTCAAATTCTTTGCACAGTTGAATTGTGATTGAAGATGACTCTTAAGGTGACTAAAAGTGACTCACCAGCAAACCAACAAAATATTTCAAATGGAATTACATTTCACACCTTTCACATAAATAGAAAATTTTAATTTGTCCTCTGTAAATAAATATCTGACCATGGCAATTTATTATTATTAATTTCATCAGATTTAGAAAACAGAAAGAATAAAGTTAAAATAACTCGAAATAAATTAAACAGAGATCAAATTAATATAAATAAGTCGAAATGAAAATACTTACTTGCACAATCGTGCAGTCGATTCGTAACACCCGGGATGAATTTCTCTGAGCATGACAGACCTTGCAAGACTAGCTTTAATATCAGCGAAATTCTTTTGAGCCTCGTCGTGAAGTTCCTCGGCATAAGGCAACAATTTATTAAACCGAATTGTCCTTTTCGACTCCATGTCGTCGATTTCTGGAGTTAACCTGGTGCCTGAATAGTAATCAAATCCATCTTGAAACGCCTCAAATGTCATTTCTAAATGCTTTACATGTAAGATGTCCATTGATGTAGGTGAATTAAGTTAAATCACTCCTATCGTCAACGAGTTACTTGATGCAATGCGCTATGAATGCGAACTTTATTCACCATTTACCTCACAACTTGCTCAATTTGATGCTCATTTTCATCGAGTCATGTTTTTCAACCTGGAAGCCATATGTAATAATTTACTTACACCACACGTACACACAACAAAAAAAAAACAGAATGACAAAACTGGAAAAGTGCCCGTTCAATGAGCCTCCTTACACCGATGGCTTAACTTACGTAAAGCGTAAGAAAAGTAGCGTAAGTTAGGTATCAAAAGAAGCGTAAAAGTAGGGCTGCCAATTTACTTTTTCAAAAAAATAATAGTGCACAGACGTCCGTATTCAAGTTCTTTACGTCTATGCACTATTATTTTTTTTCAAAAAGTAAAAATTGTGAGAAAAAAAACGGGTTATCTAAATTTGCTCATATGGTAAGTGACACATGTCCTTAAAATTGTATTCAAAAATATTTGAAAAAATTTTTTTGAGGTAAATGATAGTTAAAAATACGTTTCAAAGTACTATAGGAGTCTTTAAACCATAAGAAATGTGTATTTTGGTGTCTTTTGAAATTCAAGATTTTTTTCTGTCACTCGGTATAAATATTTTTAATTTATTCGCTATGGAGAATATTCTCTTTGTATTGTAGAAGTCTTGTGTATATTGTTCCAGGAAAAAGAAATGTTTAGGCATCAGTTCAGAGCATTAATAGTTATAATGAAATTACAAATTTTCGTATTCTAAGACCGAAAATATCTTCAACAAAATTTTTTTATGTAAATTTTAAGGCTTATTCTTCAATAAATAACAATTATTTTCTAGAGGTGAAAGAATTTTTTGGTCTTAAATTGGTATTTTTTCACCAAACCAAAGAAATTTATAGGGTAGCGTTGTCCTCATTTTATTCAACAAATATTATAAGATACTTTTTCGCTTTGTAGCGGTACTTATTTTTAAATAGAATTGTGGGTATAGAGTAAAAAAACTCCATGGTTTTAATACACTTTTGTAAAATGAAAAGACGGAAAGACGGTTTTTTGCTTTTTTTTTTTGGCAAAGGCAATTAAAAATAATAAAGTAGTCTTCAATTTCTGAAGCAATTTATTACTGAGGTACGCAATATTCGTAACAGTGGTTTAAGAATATTGAATCTACAGTAAGCTAAGGCCAATTTGATTTAACGAGAGTGTGAACAAATAATTGCTATTAGACTAGGAAGAAACTTAGTCACAATTTTAATGAATGTCGTAAACGTTCTCTAGAGCTAATTCGGGTTTATCGTACCCCATTTCTTCAGGGGTGTTAATGCCCAATTCGTCCAGAGTTGGTCGGATTTCCTGGAGAATATACGGGTAAATTTTATCGACTTCTCCTCCACACTTACACTTCACAGTTTCCAAAAATCTAACTGCGAGTGCATAATCGTTCAATCGTCTGCATGCCCTCAATGCAGAACAAATGATAGTTGGATCTGGCACCATATCGAGACCTGGAATAAATAATTTTCTTTACAATTCACTTCTTCATAAAATATAAAACAATCTCGAAAATTAACGTGAAAAATATTACATTTTTCCAAAAACAGATTTTTTTTTAATTCGTAACGTTTTCCGAGTAAGCAATTCAAACTTAAGAAACTTGAAAATATATAAACTATAAACGAAAATTCATAAATGCTCCAAAATGATTATTCGCAAGATAATTGTCAAAATAGCAAAATTGTGGTGCAATCAAAGAATCGCGAATTATCGATAACCAATTCTGATTGATATAAAAAATAACCTCAGGAATCAAGAAATCAAGATTAAATCTTAGTCATAAAATGTTATAAAAATAAAACAGTTTGTCTATATGTACATCCGAAATACTAAAAATAATGTCTAGAGAACCCGGAAGCTCTACATTCCTAAAAGGGCAAATATTAAGGGTAGATTAAGATTAAGGGCGGGGAATTTGGAAAGAGATACTTACCAGCAAGCCTATTCATGGCACTGCGAATTTCCCAGTGATCGATGTCTTTGCGATCAAAGTATTTGATATAGGAAGCATCGATTTCTTCGTCGGAAAGTTGTGGTCCGTGAGAAGAACGAACAACCAACATTCGTGGTTGAATGGCTGTCTTTGAGGCAGCCATCATTTTTCCAGCTACGACTCGCAACATTTTAGTAAAAGTTTTTGAAAAATGCTGCTACTTATTGCGTAAACGTTGAGGTGACTTATTCTTCTGGGTCTTCGTCGACGTACCGCCACCGACCACCAACGAACAACGTGAAGTGATTAGTAAATTCTAGATCTTTGACGAAGGTGAAGTTACTCGTATATTCCGAACCAAACAGCGAAACCAAAGACGTATTCACAAAAGGGTTCGAGAGCCCTGATTTTTCAAAAGAAATTACCATTTATATTTAATTTATATCCGATTACTCTTTTGGGTATTATTATTATCTTTCAATTGAGGGTGTATCGAATAATGTTGACTAAATTATGTGGGAAATTTTAATGATTTTAAATTTGAGATCAGGGTTCAGGGTGGCGCTGTTTATTGGCGCGAAATCTAAATATATAAATTGTAGGAATAATAAAAAGGATTCTGCAAATTTGTTGAAAAATGAAAAACTAATATTAACGATAAAGTATAAAAACGGGTCTCGAATAAAAATCCAGATATTTATATATATATGTACTATATTTAATAGTTTTTTTTCCGCTGATTTCTTAAATTAAATCTAAATCCAATATGGTATTAAACTCGGGTTTGTTTTTACACCGAAATCACTGCAAAGCTAAAAAATGTGACACACCGACGACTTATTTACAAATAACATTACATGGCATCGGATGATGAAATAATTTACATCTACAGCGATCGAAATGAATGCTTACCCAATTTTAACAGTACTAAAAAAAATCCTTACAAAAAAAAATTCAAATTGGATCAATAAAAATCTTCGTTTCTGAAAAAGAATCTTAGAAAGGTATAAAATGGGCTTCGATCGCGATTTAAACTAAATTAATAAATTACAATTATTTTTTTTTTTTTTTTGTAGGGATTGATTTCATTCGCTGTACTTTTGGTGAATCTTTGGAAAATTTTTCAATTCCGCGACTAAAAACGGAGGACAATGAACAAGGAAATTTCAGACCTCCTTGAATAAGATCCTACTTTATATAAATACTAGGGGTTGTATGTTTATATGTGTGGGTGAATTCAATGGTCATAATTAATAATAATATAACTAAAACATAATACTACATGACCCCTAAGCGTATGATATACAATAAATTTTACTACGTTACACCCTCGACGAAATAAATGTGACTTTTCGCCGGGCGATTTCATCACAAAAACACATTTTCTACCGTTTTAAAAAGACGACTCATCGTTTCCGGGCCTCGTTACTCTTCTTTTAATAATTTAAGTTGAATCAAAATTGAATTCAAATATTCTTAAAGTTTGATTTAATTGGTCTTTTATTACCGAGTACTACAAAGGTCATAAAGGGAATTAAAATTTGATATGTTTCCTTTTTTTACAGTTGTCACAAATTATATTTTTTATTTAATCTTCCAACCTGGTTTTAAATTTAAAAAAAGGATTCAAATTAAAAAAATTAGAAATAAAAACTCGAAAGAGTTTAAAAACGGATACCTGAAAATTTAAAAGTACCTTTATCTTCAAATCTATATAATTTAAATTTAAAAAATACTTCAATTTAATTTAAAGAATTACTAATCTATGAAAGTATCTTAGAAATTAAATACAAAAATTATTTTTCCACTTGTAAAAATCTGTCACTTTATTTATCCACTATTTTATTTTATTCTATAACTCATTTTCCAAGAAGAGAACGATGCTTGAAAATGAGATTGCATCTTTTATTACACTTTGCCTAAATTATGATATACTATAATAATACCACGTAAAAAACGATTCGGCATTTAAATGCACAATTGTAGATCAAAAACACTGGGAAGCGAGACAATCAACCGTCAAAATGCGACTAAAGACGAGAAATCATTTTTGTCTAACTTGACTGAGGACTCTTTCGTTTCTATTCGAAAATTAAAATAAAAAATACTCTCTGTTCGAAAGAAAAAGTGAATGATGAATAGAAAAGTAGAGACTTGGTACGAATCGCTTCGCAATGATCTGTGCATTAGAAATTCGAATTCCATTCGAAAATCTTATTTTCTATTTGTACCCGTCAGAAATTCTTAGCCTCTCTATAAACTGTTAAATATGTTTACGAAAATGGTGTTTCATTTCTGATTAGCGGGCCCAAAAATTCAGAAAATCATAATTTGAAAATCAATTCACTATATTGTGACTTAAATTTCAATTATTAAAAATTGAAAGCTTTTTTCTAAAACGACTACAAATTCTAAACAATGAGATTCAAATTGTCTTTTTGGACCCAACTAATTTTAATTGTTACAACTACAGGATAAAATCTGTTTTGTCCTTTAAAAACAGACAAAAAGGACTATTTAATTTCGTTCACAAATATTACATAAATACTAAAAAAAATCAAAAGTCTAGTAAACAAAATTAATTTTCCTTTTTGCGCGAATTTTCGAGATTATTTCACACTCTTTGGATTGGAATCCGGAACTTGAATAGGTACGAAAATAATAGACCTTAATATTGCACTTTGGCTCGTTGACCGTAATAGATATTAAAGTTAATAAAAATTAATCAAAACTAAATGTTAAATAAGTACCGAATTTAAGTAACGGATCCAGGAAATTTCAAGCTTCCAAGAATTTCCAGTGAGGAATACTCGCTCGAGAAAAGAGGAAGTCGAGCGTTTTCATACAAACGACATAATTACAATTTTAATTATACATATTTATAATATAATTATCTAATAATAATAATAATTCTAGAGTCAAGTTTTCGGTTTTTTCCCCTTGACTACACACACGCTCTTAGTTCAAAAGCACACTCATATCTTTTTACGTTCTAATCCAACGAAGACCACTGACAGAACTATCCGGCTTTTTTCGTCTTATTTTTTAAAAACGTTTTCCTTAAAGATAGAATTATACACAGTGAAAAAGTACTACCACAAACTACAAATTTTTTGTTTGGTATTTAAAAGACATCGACACACAGTGCGTACCCGAAAAACGCAATCGCAACGCCATTTTAGCTCGAGAAAAAAGGAAATTGAGTCACAATCAAAATTATTATAATTTAATTCAAGTATTTTTCTATTCTACCTCAAAAGCATTGAAATTTGAAATATTAAAAGATTCCATTTGTAAAAAATGGGAAATTAACACTAAATCCATAAAACTTTAATTGCAACTCGTAAAGGAAAGATCGTAAAAAAGTCTACAAGACCAAAAAAAAAAAAATAAAACACAAAAATGATTTGCTTTCCAAATTTAATTGAAATTAAAAAATAAAGTCGTTCCATGTAAACTGACTGCTTTTCAACTTAATAAGAAACAAAAAATCGGTAAGAAAACAGTGTCCAAAAAATTGAAGACCTAATACGTAGATATAAAAAACAATTAGAAAACTTAATTAAATCATTAGACTACTATGGCACAATTTCTGGAAAATATTAATCTATGGTACAATTGATGAAAAAAATGTAAATCTAGAATCTAGGCTTTTTTCTTCATGTTTTTTTTTTTTTTTTTTTTTTTTTTTTTTTTTAATTTTTGGGTAAAAAATTACGAAAAATAAAATTCCTCACGTTATAAAATCGCGGAAAATATAAAATTACCGATACTGGGAAATTCCCAATAGTAGAAAATTACCGAGTTTATAATACTTCCGAAATTGAAAATTTTCGACAGAAAATTACCAATATTATAAAATCACCGACGCTATAAAATAGTAAAATTTCTTTCGGGAAATTTTATAACAATATTTTTTTCACGAATTTTACAATGGCAAGAATTTCATTTTTCGGAATTGTTCAGTCGTCACGATTTTATAATGTTGGGAGTTTGATTGTCCGGGATTTTTAGTCATCTCATTTTTTTTTCTTTTCTAAATGAAAAGAAACTGTAAAACGTTGCAAGTGCGTTGAGAGGGCAATGATTCGAAGCTTCAGATAATTTACTCGGGACTGGAGACGGTTTGCTGTTGCTGACTGTCTTCGTCTTTGACGATTTCACCCTGCATGGCTTTGGTGAGCGCGTTGGCGTCCTTGAGGGAAATGACTTGGAGAACCTGGTGTTCTCCATTTGCATTAATCATGGTCATGGGGTGACCACCCTGAATGGTAACAGCCTCGATGCTCGTCTCTCCATTTCCTGGTTCCACTTTTGGAATCTGAACCATTGGGGTGACTACTTGCATAGTGCCATCACTCTGAATGTTCGCCACCATCGTCTGGTACATACTGGCCGAAACTGGTACGGTGATGACGCCAGAGACAGAAACTGGATAGCCTGAAACACCGATAAAAGTGTCCTCGCTTCTGTCTAATTTTTTTTGGGAGATTTTTTTCGTCTCTCTTTCTTCAAAGGAAAAGAAATTCAGTTTTATATTTAAAAAGGGTCCGGAATTTGTGAAATCGAGAAGAGAGGCTTTTCCAGAATTTCGAAATATTTCTTGGACTTTATTTTCCAGCTATTCTAAAATTTTAATATTCTAAAGTTTTAAAAACTTAATAATTTTCAAGAAGTCTTTAAAATTCGGGCATTTATAACTCAGTACTTTTATTTTTCGTCAATTTGTGTATTCGATGTTTTTTGTTAGACCCCAATTTAAATTTAAAAATTACTCTTATGAAAAATTAATATTTATTATTAAAATTAATATTTATTTATAATTTTAATCCTGCAAGATTGAAATTATTTGAAATTTAAAAGCAAGGTATATAAAATCCAAAAAATACGGATTTCGCAATGGAGGCGAAATAATCAATTCATAATTAAAATTAAAATTTACTCGGCGTTCTATAAAAAAGGAAATTTTGGAAATTCCAGAAAAATTGAAATTGCATAGCATAAAAAGCATAAACATTTTACAGGACACAAATTATTCGAATCTCTAACAAAAATACTTCAAAAGTGCTAAAAAAAGAACTTTTTGCAATTATATCCAAGTGAAAAATTTTCTCTGAAGTCGCTTTTGTCGATTCCACACTACAAAAACTCAAAAATCAATTCTCTCGAAACTTATTTAGGAATTAATTAAATGTAGAATAAAAGAATGTGTACTAAGCTAACAAATTTTGTCAAAACTACAGAGATCAGAGAAATTTTTTCACCAGGTTAGAAAAGAAAGAGCCGAGAGGTCAGAAATCGTTAAAAAATATTTAAAAAATAGCGCTGAAATTTATTATATTATTAGGAATACTTAAAAATTTGCCGAAATTTGAATTCTAATTTCCAATTCTAACGAATTCTGCCTCCTCGAAATGAAAGAAAATTGAGAAAAGTAAAGAACATCAACAAAGAATACTATATGTACAGTGGTATTTATTTCTCTGTGTTTATGTAAGATCGATCATAATCTTATCAATATTTTTGATGATAATAATAATAATAGTAAACCAGCTACAGAAGTATTCGACTCTTTCTTCACGATCTTCGCATTTCTCGGCTCCCTGGTGAAAAAAATTTCTCTCAAACTTTTCCAAAATTCTCTCATCTACAAAACACTTCTCATTCTCAGATCTAAAATCCTAAATTCTGCTGAAAAAAATATCCTGCAGTTTTCAATATTTTCTCCAGGATTTATTTAAATTTACCGATCCAATTTCTCTGAAATCTCCGGATTGGTCTCTCATTTTCGCTTTCCATTTCACGTTTGTCAAAAGTTGGAGAAACTCGGAGAATATTTCAGAGAAATCGTTTCACCAGGGTCGGCTTTAAGAATCCACTTAGCTTTAGATGCTAAAGTTTCGCAAAACACATTTTCGAAATCTAGTGAGCGACGAGATTTTAAACTGGTAAATCATCAGTTGCGTGCTTATCAATAAATCGATTCAAAAAGTCAAACATGCTTGCACAGAATTTCGAAAATTAAGATAAAATAAAAAAAAAAAAGAAAGCATGGTGAGCTACTGAGAAAAATTCGAGAAAGTTACAGTTGTGAAATTATAATTGAGTAATTAAAATTCTGTGCTTTACAATTCGTGCAGGGAAAAAATATACTCAAATTAACAATGAAAATTGAGACTTCTTTAATTGAAGTCAATATTGATAATATCATTCGACAACTTAACTTGTTTTTGGCACTGAAACTTGTGATTTTTGAGTTTCTTACAAAATGAGCAGTTCACAGAAATTGTCAGGACACGAATTATTGGCGTCGATTCTCTGAAGAAGCTTAATTTGGGTTCTTGGGGATTTATAAACGATTTTAAGTGGGAATTCTTACAAGTGTTTCCGAGAGAGTTTCAAATTTAGAAGCAAGGAAGCTAGAAAGCATTCAGAACTTAAAAAGCATTTTTAAAGACGTTTACAATTCGAAAGCACTAAATTTACAAAGCACCTGATATTAAAAGAACCTCTGATTTCTATTAAAATTAAACTTCCTAAATCATTCGTCAGAATTTCATAACAAAAAATATCCAAAGAATCGATACCTTATTTCTTAAAGCTAAGATAATAATCACACCAAATTTCCTACAGAAGAATCTGTACAAACTAAATTAAGCTTGAAAGGACTTGAAAGAAAAGAATTTTAAATTACTTTACATTTAAACTACAACTCTACACATAAAAGATACATAAAAAAGAACGATTCGAAATAATATTTGAAACAATATTTTAAACTATATTTACAAATGTCCATTTTCGCAAAAAAATAAAATGAAATTACGTTTCTTGTTATATTTGTTTATCGTGGATTCTTAAGGCCTCTCAAAATTAGCTTTCATTCATTCTCTGTCTTTCTCTCATTCTTTCGTTCGGTCGTTCTTTCTCTCAACGAAGTTTTCGCAAAACAACATGCAAAACAAACAAAAAATAATAGCGAAGGGAGGTCCAAATAAAGGAACGAATCACTGATCCAGGATTTCCTGGCCGCCGACGGTGCAGAGCCTATAGAAAACTGTTTTACCATGTCCGTCTTCTCCGGTGAGGATAATTTGGCCATCCTGACCCAAGGTCGCTTCCGTCACACTATTTAGGTCCACGGCGACGCTACTTCCGTCTCCGCCGGTCACTTCAGCAAGGGTTTGCACATCCCCTTGACTCGTGTGTATCTAAACATACCGGGCAGGCACTCGGTTAATTAAAAAGCTCAGCTAAAATTTAAATTCACAAAGCAGCAAAGCTGCGTAAAATTCAACGGAAATATTTTAATCAGAGATAAATTACACATTCTAAATTGGATTTTTAATTACTAGTTTCATTTGCGTTTATCTGCAGTTATTATTCAAAGGATTAGGCACTTAAGGGCCTTGAGTCCAAGTTTTAACTTCAAAATTCGATTTCTTTATTTTACTCAAAAAATATTATAATCGGACATTTTTGCGCTCTGTAACGCAATTTGCTTTTTAAATAGAACTATACAGAGCAAAAAAATGTGTAATTTTAATTTTTTTTTTTAAATTAAGAGATTTAATTTGGAAATTAGATTTCGAATTCGTCGTTTTAAGGAAAAAGTATTTTAAAAAAATTTACGATCTAGACACATTTCTATTTCTAAAAGAATTGAAAATATTTTACAACATTAACATTTCTCGGGTTCCAACAGTTTTTCCCGATGTAAATCTTCAAATTCAACCCTTCAATAAACAATTTTAAATTTGAAGTCTTCAAAGTGGAACAATTTTAAATTCAATCATTCAATATTCTAAAATTTCAATTTGAAAGCCTTTTATATTGGAAAATTTCCGAAAGATTCCGAATTGTGAAATTCAAAATTAAATAGAAAACTTTCAAAATTCAACATTTTCAAATTTAAATCCTTTAAAATTGTACAATTTGAGATAAAAAGCCTTAATAGCTGAACAACTTCAAATTGAAAACGTTTAAAATTTACTAATTTCATATTGAAATTTGTCAATATTAAAAAATGTCAACTTTAAATCATCGAAATTGTACAATTTGAAATTAAAAGTCTTAATAGTTGAGAAGTTTTAATTTGAAGACCTTCAAATTAAAAAGGCAAACATTATATGGTTTCAAGTCGTTAAAAATTGTAAAAATTCAAAATGAAATAAGAATCATTGCCAAAAAGTTCAGAATTTTAAATCCTGATAGATTTTTCACATTTTTATAAGTAATAAATTTTGTTTAAATACCTGAGTAAAGCACTTTGTACCAAAGCACATTTTTGCAGCGTTTAAACATTTTTAGATAACTTTATTTAAAAATAACAAACATCGTCCATTTTTTACATCGTATAACTTATAAAATGTCTTGCAATTCGTAACATTAATTAAAAATATAATTAAAAAAATATTGAAATTCTGGATGCACAGTAAAATCACAAAAAAATAATATGTATAATGTTTTTAAATAGTTTTATCTTCTACAGAATTGAAAAGACTTTTTAACCATAAAATCTGGTTGTTCAATATTTTTCAAGAGTTAAATTGAGAGCTTTTATATTTAAAAACGTCGCGAGTTTTAAAATGTTCCATATTTGAAAGTATCTGAATTGCTTAAGGCATTGTTATTGTTAAGCTTTCGAAAAGCGTACAATCCTGAAAGCCTTTAAACTTGAAACTGTCCGAATTTGGAAAATCTTCAAATTTTAAAGCAAAAATTAGAATTTATAAATTCAATAAATTTCGACGCAATTAAATTTAAAAATAAGACAGATAGAAAGAATCAAAAAAGATGTAAACATGCATTCTTCATTAAACAGGTCAATAATTAAAAAGCAAATAAAAAAATGGAAAATCTAGTATGAAATGAATTTCGTAAAGTAATTTTATTTCTAACTGAAAAATTGCATGCCAAACACTGAAAAAATAGAACGATTAATCAAATTTTATCACTGCTGAATTAAAAAGCGCGTTTAAATCGCGATCTCACCAACATCGAACAGATTCTACTCTCCGATAATGGGATAAAATCATTCCAAATTCATCACTAATGTTACAACACTCACGAACATTAAAAACGGAGAATAAATATATTCGACATCCGTGACTTTGAGTGTAAACGAAAATAAAAAACATACTGTACTAATATTAAAACAACACGTCTATATTTGCTTGCAACTGTACAGAAATAAATCTAAGACTAATTAATAAAATACAGTTATCGAAGTTATAACCCAATGATGAATTTGGTCGCCATACATCTTTCTAGCTCCTGAAAAACATTAAAAAGTGGATGATTCCACGGAAATAATTTTGACGTTAAAACAAAACTTAATATCCCCTCGTCATTTTTAAATTAGAAACTACTTTTTTTTAAATTACTCTATATTTTTATTTAATTTCCAAAAATTTTTTTATTTCATTTATTATTAAAGCCTAAAATTCCGGATTTATTTTTACCCGGCTTTTTTTTCTACATAAAAACCGTCTCAACACAACGAAATACATCAAACATGCAGGCAATAACTAACATAAGCAATTTTCCTAGTTTTTGAAATATTTCCAAGATTGTTACAAATTCTTACAAATTTCAGTTTTAATTTTCATCCAAATAAATTTCAAACTAGGCTTTCGTTATTCTAAATAACAGATTAATTAGTCAAGAATCTTGGAAACTATTTCAAAAACTATTTCTGTTCTTTTAATTTTCTTGAAATCTAAGTAAAAATTAGTAAGAATTCTAGGCCATATTTAAAAATTTTAAACAAGCAAAGGAACAAAAATGCGAAACTGGGACTCACCGTGGCGACTCCTTGAACTTGTGCGGTGGTTCCATCTGGTAATGTAATGATGGGATTGCTAGGATCCACTTGAATGAGGGAAACGGTTCCGTCAGGGTTGGTTATCGTCTGTAAAACTGCAGTTGGATACTGCATCTGAAATTGGTTAAAAAAAAAAAAAAATTAGCTTAAAAGAAAGAATCTAAAAATTCTTGGCCCATGAAAATGAAATTAAATGAAGGATGAAATCATAAAATATGAATAACGATTTAATGAATAATGAAGTATGAAGCTCGTGTGAAAAATATGCAAAAAAAAAAACAGCGTCGAACTCAAATAAGGGAAACCAACAACCAAACGCAAGAACGAAAATTAAAGCGCGATTCAAGCGAAACGGCAAAGGCGACTAGACATTTCTCGAATTTTATGTTTTTTTATGAAAAGCAATTCTTTATAGCGAATTAATTATTTTGGAAGGATCCATATTTGAAGGCGGACAAAACTTGAAAATAAACAAAATTAAAGGCATTTAAAAAAAAACTAATTCTAAGGGCTTTGAAATTAAGAACTGTTTCAAAATAAAGTATACGAAATTGTTCGATTTGTCGGTAGTAGTTTTCAAAATGAAATACTTAGAATTCGAAGCCTCAGAAATTAGAGAATTTTCAGATGAGAATTACTTAAATTGTTCCAGTTTCAAATTAGAATAAAAATTTAAAGATAGAAATTGTAAACATTAATTTGCTAAATTTTAAACGATTAAATTTGAAACTGTCTAACTATAAATTAATTATTGTTCAAGTCTTCGAAATTAAACGATTTTAAATTTGAAGCTTTTATGGAAACGATTTTAGATTTTGAAATAGCAAAATGTATAATAAAAAAAATTTTTAATCTTACAAATTGAACATTTCAAACTGAAAAACTCAAAGCTTTAAAATTCGGAGACTTTTAAACCAAACTCATTTAAAATTGCATAACTCTACAATTTCATGCGATTCCAAGTGTTTTTTAGGACTAAAAAATTACCGAAAAAATAAAATTCTCTAGCATCTGTGATTTTATAATATAGGCAATTTTTTTGTCGGGAATTTTCAACTTCGGTAATATTTTCTACTTTCGGAAATTTTCCAATGATGGTAACTTTATTTTTCAGGAATTTTTAGTCGTCCTTGTCTTTTAAGTTACTGGAAACGTTATTCTATTAAAAATTAAAGAAATTCTCAGTTTAAAAATATATTCAGTCATTTCCATTGAAAAAGGTGAAAAGGTGACAAACTCCCAAAATAGGTGAAAAAAATTGAATAGTTGACGACCTGTGATGACAGTAAATGAATTCAAAATAATTGCCTGACTTTGACCGAATCCAAACTTTCAATCTCCCGAGATTAAAGAAACGAAATTTGAATACATTAGCTTGATAATCGAGAAATGTCAAGTCCCGGGGATTCGCTAATGAACGGAATGCCACTCCCACCTGAGTGGCAGTGGCAAAAGCTGTGGGTGACGCGGCACTGATTTGCGGTGGCGAGCAGTTTCCCTTAGATGAACCCGTGGTGCTGAGACGAACGACTCCCACCGTCTGTTGTTGCTGCTGCTGTTGACCTTGACCGGACGAATGTGATTGATGCGAGGAAGTGTGTGCGCCTTGTTGTAAGAGCACATTCGACTTATCATCTTCCTCACTGAAGGCCGGTAGCAGATCTTCCCTTCCGTGAAATTTGTAGCAGTTTATCACTATCTGTCTTAAAGCGTGCGTCCATGAGATCTGCAATCAGATTAACTCATTATAGTCCATTCGCAGAGTAATTTGAGTACAAGAACGCAGAAAGGCGGAATTTCAATCAATGAAAATGCAAGCTTCAAAGACTCGACTAAAAGCAATCGCCTAATCAAATAATCACTTGGAAGGTTTACTCTTTACTTACTCGGTGAATAGACTATAACAATTTCATCCACAATTAGTATTCAAGAGTAATATTTTACTTAGATCTGTGAGCTTCAAAAAAAATTTTAGCGCTCGATGTCTGGAATTTCTTTCAATTTTAAGGGTATTCGATCCAAATTCCAACCTCAAGATTAAGTCTCCCCATTTTACTCAACAACTATTTAAATTTGATATCTTTTCGCTCTGTAGACTTAATATTTTTAAAAATAGAAGTTTGCCTATAAAGCGAAAAAGTGTAATTTTTTTTTTATTTTTGCGTAAAACGAAGAATTCGAAATCTAGCCTCAAAATTCAATTGTTTAATTTTACACAAACAAACAACTATTATTATATATTTTGTTGCTGTATACGTATACCTCTTAAAAAATAAAAACCACTACAAAGTGAAAAATGACATAATTATAATATTTGTCAAGTAAAATAGATTCGAATTCTGAGATTAGAACTTAAATCCAACATCCTTAAAAGCACTTTCATAAGTTTATAAACTTTCATCAAATATTTTACTTGTAAGTTTGAAATTGTAAGTCTCAAATTAAAAAGTGGAAGCGAAAATAGAAAGTATTTGTATCCAGGGTGTCAGACTTCGAATTTAAAAATGAAATATTGCAAGAAAAAGATCAAATGAAGAGAACAAACCTTTTGCTTCTCGTCTTCTGAACGCGCATCCATGCGTACATTCGCCCAGGGCAATTCCTTTGGCCACCAGGGGGGTCGTGTGCTTTCCCTGCCCCAGCCAGGTTTGCCTCTGCCTGTGGAATACTTCAACATAAGAGGAATAAACGCCCTGAGCTGGGCCTGAGTCATTTTTTCAACGGGCGTGGGAATCCCGTCGATTATTAGGGGCGGTAGTTCATAGAGTGACGGGTCATCTTGAACTGGAGGTGGTGCTTGTTGTGCCAAAGCATTCTCCAATTCTTCCATTATCGCATTTCGCAGATTCTTCACCACGTCCTCCAATGGCTTTGCTCCGAAGACTTTGTAACTGCTGTTTGGTTTCCCGGGTGTCGCTACCAAAACCACGGCTTGCTGACCTACTCGTGTCGCGAACTCATCTATTGTTTGCTGCAAAAATTAGAACAGTTTTTAAAAAATAAATCACAACCTCGAGAATTTCAAGGGATTCTAAGGAATTTTAAGAGATATCATTTGATTAAAGGAATTTAAAGGAATTTCAAAAGAATTTAAGAATTTTCTAGCGATTACAAGACATTTTAAGTACTTCTAATGAATTTTAAGAAATATGAAGAGATTTCAGGATATTTCAAGTAATTTTTAAATCTCTAACGAGATATGAATGAGAATGAATTCAAAGAAGTTTCAAAAGATTTCAAAAACATTTTGAATTATTTAAAAGAATTTCAAGGGATTTTAAGAGTTCAAAAGAGTTGAAGTATTTCCAAGTCATTCTAAAATATTTTAAAGTGTTTCAAGAGCCTTTAAATTATTTTTAAAAAATTTAAAGGAATTTCAAAAGAATTAAAAAATAATTTCAAAATTTTCAAAAGATTTTACAAGGTTTCAAGGAATTTCAAAAGATTTTATGGTTTTCAAAAGAGTTCAAAACTATTTAAGGACTTTCAATAGATTTCAAGACATTTTTAAATCTTTTAAAATCTCTTAAATCTCTTTGTCTTCTGCAACCTCCTAAAAAATTTGAAAATGTTTGGAAATATTTTGGAATCACTTTAAATCTTATGAATTCTTTGAAATAATTAGAAATATCTTCAAATCTTTTGAAATCCCTTCAAATAAAAAAAATTTAACGCCTTTTATATTTTTAAAATTATACAACACTCACTTCGAGACTTTCAGTTTATAGAAGCAGTTTTTATGAAATTTTAGTTAATGAAAATTACTTACCCTGAGTTTCCTCAGAAGTCTGTTTTGTTGTCTCTTTCGAATACTGGGATTCGTCTCGAAACTGTGAGGTCGTTTCCTTTTCTTTGCAGAAACAATTGCCGCGGCCGCAGCAACTCCAACGGGTCCTGCGTGAAATTTTTATTAAAAAGACTCATTCTCGAATCCGGAAGTGAAACAATTAAAAAGAAGTCACTTTGTACCAAT
The DNA here is from genome assembly GCA_032275165.1 of Synergus magnus. Classification (NCBI taxonomy): domain Eukaryota; kingdom Metazoa; phylum Arthropoda; class Insecta; order Hymenoptera; family Cynipidae; genus Synergus; species Synergus magnus. Next base: position 7,404,852 of record JAUESH010000033.1, read on the forward strand.
GCAAATTTAGAATCAACTTTACAAATTTAAAATACTTCTAGACATAAAAAAAAAAGAAAGAAAGTTACATCTCTTCTCTCAGAGAAAAAAAACTATTAAATAATCTTTGCATTGGTAAAGTGCAAAAAAATACTTTAGTTTTTCTTCTTTTCATGTTAGATTCAAATGCTCAAGCTACAGTTAAAATGCAAATAGCGTGCGAAGAATCTAAAAGTACATAAATACTTAATTTATTTAACTTTTATTATACAGGGTGTCCCATGTCTAACTGTCCGGACCTATATGGCTGTATAGAAAAAAAAAAAAAAACCAATCGAAAGTTCCTTTGGCAAAAATGCATTGAAGTTTTAGTTTTTGAGTTATGCAATGATGAAGCTGCACCAATC
>JAUESH010000033.1:7415256-7460290 GCA_032275165.1 Synergus magnus
TTCAAAACATGTATTTCACATGTATTTGAAATCTTTCTCTTATGTCAATTTTTGTATACAAAAATCAACTCGAAACTTGTCGAAACTCTGAATATCCAAATAGCCACCGAAAAGCAAAAGAGTGAAGAGAGCGAATCGTTTGAGTTCGTGTATTTTCGGCTCTACACGAAGCACGCAATTATGTATATTTATATCTCCACGTTCTGGAGGGGAGACATGTAGTTCCCAAAAGCCGCGTCTAGTACGATTGGGGGCGCTGCGAAAAATCAGCCGAGAATGAATGCATGGGATTGGTAATCTCCCACCTCATCTCTGATACTGCCAATTTAAAGGGTCCAAAGAAAGGTTTTTTTAGGTCAGGTAATGGATGCTTTGTTATATCTTTGTTTTTTTTTTCTTTTATTATATAGACTTCTTTTATATAATTTAAAATTATGCGCATTCATACCTTAAATGTATAGCTTACACTAAAAATAACTGCTATAAAGTTTAAAGTTAAGACTAGCCAAAATTAACACGCGCTTTTAGTTAACTTTTTTTAATAATCTACATTAGTAATGGTCATTTTCTATCTTTTCTATTAAAATTAAAACACTTAACTTAAAATTAAAGCATTTGAAATCCTTTAAAATTCCAGAAACCTGACAATACAATACTTACAGTACTCTTGAAATCATTTAAATTTCAAAATCTCTAAAAAGTTTTAAAAATCATAAAAATCTTTTGAAATCCGGTAATAAAATTTCACGACAAACCATAAAATTCGACAAAATCCCTTTAAATCATTGAAAATCTTTTGAAATTTTTAGAAACCCTTAAAATGCTTAAAATTATCTTTCGAAAAACAAAATTGATATCTTATTATATTAATTTCGACAGGAAGTGTGTAAATAAGGAACTCTGCATTTTATATTACAAGAAAAATACTTGTATTCGTTTTATACAATCATTAAAATAAAACTAACAATATAAAAGAATATCAATAATAATAATTATAGTATAAAATGGTGTAAAGCAACTTTACATATCACATCTGGGGTGGGGTTATTCACAAAACCCAACACATTCGCATTTTGTTCAGCGGTACCGACCGATTGGACTACGAATTTTCTTCATTTCCACTTTTCTCTCACTTTTCTTTAAAAAATGCAAAATTTCAAAATACTAATAAAAAATCACATTCTCCAAATGTAGCAATCGTACAGATGGTTCATAAATAACAAAGTATCTAAAAAAATTTTCTCACTATACAATTTTTGATTCTCAGTTGAGAAAATATACAAAAAAAAAAATACCTAAAAATTAACAACACGAGCCAAAATTCATGAAAGACCAAAACTTAATAAGTAACTAGATACTTATGCATAAAAGAGTTTTTCTGCATTCACAAATTCACTTTTTGAGTCTTTTAGTTCTTTTCTTGTTTCTTTCCTTCTCTCTTTTCCATCTTCTTTTCCTTTTCTTCTTTTTTTTCTTTTTCTTTTCCATTTTGAGACGCTTCTGTGATTCGACAGAAACTGTCCAGTCGGTCGAAAGCAATTCCATAATCCGAAGCGTTATTCAAGCCCAAGGTTTATTCTTGTTGCATAATTTTCCGAACCAGCCTGGCTCACATAAACAGGTATTGTCTTGCTGACAAGTTCCATTTCGGCAAGCTCTTGTACAGGCTGAACGTTGTGGCGAACGTCTTCCAATTTCACAGTGATCGCCTTTAAAACCTGTTGGACATCGACAGACGTTGTTACCTTTACATTTTCCTCCATTCAGACAGGGAATCACACACTTTGCTGAAACAGAAAATTTTCCTTATTTGGATACTTTCAAAATTTGCGTCGCTTTCAAATTTTGAACCTCGAGAATTTTATTAAGGGTGTTTGGGTCCAAGTTCTAATCTCAAAATTCGATTTCCTCACTTTACAGAGCGAAAAAATATATATTTGTAATATTCGTTGAGTAAAATCGATAAATTGATTTTTGAAAATTTGAAATTTTCGTTTCAACAACGAAAAACACAGTTTCTTTTATCTTTGGAAGCTTTCCAGTTTGTAGACTTTGAATTTAAATCTAAAAGAATAATTTTTTCTTTTTCCATTGTTTTTTGCATTATTCGTAGCACCTCGATTTTTTTATTTTCCGTGCACAGTGTTAAAATAAATTTTGGACCAAAACCAAATCCATTCCAGTTGGCAAGTACCTTTTCTAATTTATTTAAAAAATGTTTTCCTTCTCCTGACCTTATTTTTGATTCTTTGTTTTCCTCTATTTTTTGGCATCCCTTTTTAAATTCAAATATCATTCTCATACTTACAGAATTCACAATGGAGTCCATAATATCCTTTGGGACATTCACAATTGTCCTTTTGCACGCATTTTCCTCCATTCAGACATTTATCCAAACAGATTCCTGAAAAGAGGCAAAAATTAGTAAATATTTATTAATAAAAGTTCTACTTTAATATTATTCCTAATATATTTTTAATTTCCAGAAGACGAAAATGTTGCGACTTGGACAAAGAACTTTTGCTCGTTTTGCGAGCACCGACGCTTCAACAGCAGCAGCAGCTAATACAAAAGCTAGACATCTTCTCGATTCGATCGTTAGAGTTGATCATGCTGGAGAATTGGGAGCCGATAGGATTTATGCTGGACAAATGGCGGTTTTAGGTAAAGAAAAAATTCAGGAAAAACTCTAAATTACTTAAATTACTATGGAAATATTTCTTCCAGGTTTTTTAACCTCGAGGGCTTTAAAGGTTTTATTCTATCAAAGGGCGAACTGCTATTGAAATCTGGCGCACAAAATCGCTTGATATATTTTGAAATATAAATTTAAAAAGATTTTTAATATTTTGAGGGATTTGGATGAATCTAACAGACTTCCAGATATTTCAAAGATTTAAAGTGATTTTAAGGATTTAAATTTAATTTAATGGATTTTAAAAGATTTTACAAGATTCCAAACGATTTTAAGACATTTCTGGATATTTCTAAAGAATTCGAGAGAATTGAGGGGATAGAATTTCGAAAAATGTCAAGGGATTTCAAGAAATTTAAAGAGATTTTCGAGAGCTTTAACATCTCTGAGAATTTTTTGAAGTCTTTTGAAATACTTGAAATATTTTGAAATTCCTATAGAATCTTTGAAATCTTTTGTCATTTTTATAAATTTAAAATATTGACAAAATAGTGAGTCTACTCACGTTCGCAAATTTCAAAGTTTCTATTTAAAAAAATGTATTTTTATGGTTTTAGTTATAATTATCGACAAACTATTCTCGGATTTATTAAATTATGAATTGAATAAAAAATTTAAGTTGCTTTATCCTTTTAAATTGTTTTTTGAAATCTTTCAAAATCTTTGAAGTCGTGAACAAGAAAAGTTGAGTCGTCGTCTCTTCGAAATCTATAAAATTTCCAAAACTTTAGAACACCTATATACTTATATAAATTTGTCGATAATTAATATTAATTTTTTTTAAAGGCAACTCTTCAGTGGGACCGACAATCCGTCACATGTGGGAGCAGGAAAAGAAACACCGGGCCAAATTTGAGGAGCTGATAGTAAAACACAGAGTTCGACCAACAGCCCTCCTTCCAATCTGGAACGTTGCAGGCTTTGTTTTAGGAGCTGGAACAGCCCTGATGGGTCCGAAAGCTGCAATGGCTTGCACAGTGGCTGTCGAGGATGTGATTGTCGAACACTACAACGATCAACTCAGATCTCTCATGGAGAATAAAGAAACAATCGATAAAGAATTGCTAGAAACTATCCAGAAATTCCGGGACGAGGAACTCGAACATCACGACATTGGGTTGGATTACGGAGCTAAACAGGCTCCATTTTATCAGCTGATCACTAATTGCATCAAATTTGGGTGCAAGACTGCGATTTCAATTTCTAAAGTTGTTTAAAGTATTATTTAGAATTCGATTTTCCTTTTTGAAGAAGGAAAGCTTTTGTAACTCTATTCCTTCATGTAAATAGTTCTTGGAATATATTTGTTAGTATTTAAAGTAAGAGATCTTTGGAATATTTAAAAATCCCTCCAAATATTTTTTTTATTTCTAAATCGGATGGTTTTTTTGAGGCATTTCGTACGGATATAAATTCTTTTGAATTTCACCTCCTTCACAATAGGGTCCTTGAAATCCTGGTGGGCAGGAACAGACTCCTGGTGCTGTGCAATTTCCCCCGTTCATGCAATTTGGATAACAGAGAGCTTTTTTGCAATGGGGTGGGCCTAAATATCCATCTGGACAGGGCCCAGGATTTGGTTCTGTAAGAAAATGATTGTGTTAGCTCATGAATTAGGTCAGAGAGGACTCGCTTTTCCATTTTCACTTTGTTTTAGAAGTTTCATTTATATTTTAGATTCGAAATTTGAGGATTTATTTTGAGAATTGGTGCGTAAAGTGTTTTAAGGTATTATAAGAACGAAATAACAGGGCTTGGAATTCAATACTTAATTTAAGAGCGTGGATCCCAGTTCTAATCTCAAAATTTGAACTCTTCATTTCACTTAACGAATATTAAAATTTGATATTTTTTCACTCTGTAGCGCTATTCAATTTTAAATAGAAATATGCATACAGAGCGAAACAATATCTAATTACAATATTTATTAAGTAAAATGAAGAGATCGAATTTTGAGATTAGATCTTGGATCCAACACCCTTAATATTATATTATTATTTTATTTTTAAAATATTTTAACTGTTATAATTGGAGTTTCATGATGGAAAATTGAGTTCTCAATAAAACTTAAAACTAAATCAATTTTTGTAAATGCTTAAATCGTAAAAAAGCATACATCAAATAATTTAAGGATGTTTTCGATGTACAGTCAAGCTCAAAATTAACGAACAGAATTGTAGAAAATCCTTTTAGGAACAAAATAGGCAGTCAGCAATAAAGACTGAGTAAAAATTACAATTGTTGTCTAAACCGAAAGAAAAAAAAATTTCATGTTTTTGGATTTTATAAACCATTTTAAAGATTACTTAATTTTGAGCTTGACTGTACACAGCGAACGTCTTTAAAACTAATCACCGAGTTTCTGATTTTCGCAACAAAGGGCACAGATGATCATTTTCATAATTCGTAAAATATCTCGAGTATTTTTTCTCTATAATATAAATGTTAAATTTATCCGAAAAGGTTGTCCTTTAAACTCACTTTGTAGAGAAAAGAGGCACGAATAAATCATTTATATAAGTGAATTCGTAACTTGATAGTCTTCAAGATAATTTCATAATCACTTAATTAAGTATATTAGCTTTTTTCTATTTTGAAATAAAAGATGCGCACGTTTCGTTCTGAATGACGCAATGCTTTGATAATCCACGCGTAGTCTGTGCATTATGATTCCAAAACAAAGCCCTTTTGTGCAGTCTGCATTCGATGTGAATGCGCATAAAATTGTATATCTTGCTCATTTTAATCGAGTGAATTATTCTCGAACTTATAAATTTATAGAGAATTATTTTTTAAATTAAATTCTTTGTTACTCAAATTTAATGACTTAGTATGCTCCGTCGATTGAAAAATAAATCGATAGGGTTGAGAAATACCGAAAAATTATATTTCCGAAATTGTAAAATCGCTGACAAAAAGTTTATAATAATCCCGAAATTGAAAATTCCCGACACTGCGACTAACCAAAAGTACCGAAAATATAAGTACCAATTAGACAAATTGGAATTTAAAAAAATAGGAATTAAATACTGAATTTTTAAATTTCCGAAAACGAAATATATCAAATTATAAAAAGAGCGAATTATTAAATTCTCCTAAATGCTTAAATTATCGAAATGTAAATTTTATTTTTATTTTAATAACGAATTTACTTAATAATAAAAATAATCCGAAAAACCTAAAAGAATTCAAAGGAATTCTTAGAAATACAAAAGAATTCTGAGGAATTATACCGTATTATGTAAATTAAAATAATTTTCGGAAATTTGGCAAATTTAAATTTCTTGAATTTAAGAAATAATTAATATTATACTTATATATTAATTTTTATATTTATTTATTTATATTCTTATATTATATTTATTTACATTTATATTATATTTTATATTAAAAATTCTAAAATTCGGGCATCTATAATTTGGTATTTTTGGCTAGTCCCATTCATTATATCATAGTTTCAATAAATTATTTAATTATTAAAATTATTTTTCATTTCTTTTTCGGGAATTTGATATTGTCAGAATTTAATTTGTCGGGGATTTCACAATTTTTGTCAATGAATTAATTTCGTCGATTATAAAAAAAAAGAAAGAAAAAGAAATCTAAATAGCTACAGAAAGAAGTAAAAAATCTCTGAACGGGGGAATTCCAGCACGAGAAAAGGAAAAAATCGCAGGCAACAAAAGTCACCTAATTAAAATAACTTGAGCCTCGAAAAAGCTTCATTAGTGAAATCCGCTCACACAAAGAATTCGCTTTTTGCCTCGTTGGTTGGTGGACAATGTTCTCAATCGGGTAAAAATGGGGATGCAAGGGGGCAATTTGGCCATTAAATTGATTAAACCATTTTTGCGCCTCGTAGCAATAAATTTGTAGCCGTCCTGGTAATTTATGTACTTCTTTCGGTGTGCAATTAATTAAATAAGTAAAAATAAAAATAAAAAGTAAAGGTAGCTTGAAACAGAACCGCTCCGTCTTGTCCTGCCTCATCGAAGAGGAAGGAAGCGACTGACTCCGCTTTTAATTAAAATTCCGATTGTTTTAGATCGAAGCATGCAGCAAATTAGTGGCGATTACTGGTGATACAGAACTGTATGTGTGAGTGGAGAAGTGGAGATCGTGGGCGCGACTGACGCACTCACCGCGCACGGTGCATTCTTTTCTCAGGCTGAGACGAAGGGGTGTACCATTCAAAGCTTTTCCTTTGCGTGTCTCTATCATCAGGCCAATTCCAAATTGTGCTATTCCAGATGCATTGCCAGAACAGGGCAGCAATACGCTGAATTCTGAAATTTAAAAAACTTTTTTTAACGATTTTTAAAGTTGAGTTTTGGGATGGCAGCCAAACGTTCTTTTTAAAATTCCATTAATTTAATATTTTAATATTTAACAGGGAAAATCCGGGAATTGTCCTTGATTTTATTTTTGATGCGGGAAGTGGATTTCCGGGTAGAAAAAACTTTTCCAAATAATCAATCTAAATATTTTTATTTGATAGTTGCAACTTTTTTTAAATTTTGAAATCTTTTGAATTATTTTCAAATCTTTTAAAAAGAAGTTTTAAAAGCCCGTCAAATCCCTTGTAATTCCTTAAACTCTTCTGAATTTTTTTTAATCCCTTCAACTTCTTTAAAATTATTTAAAATCTTCCGAAATTCGCTAAAATCGATTGAAATCTCTTAAAATCCTTTAAATTTTCTATAATCCCTTAAAATCTCTTAAAGATTCTCTTAAAAATTTCTTAAATAACTCACTTAACATTCTTTAACATCACTAAAAATGCTTTGAAATTTTATCCTGAAACTGTTTTGAGCTCTTTAAAAATCCCTTGAAATTCTTTAAAATCACTTGAAATCTCTTGAACCCTTGAGAAATTTCTTGAAAATCATTAAATTCTTCTGCATTTTTTTAAAATCCCTTCAACTTCTTTAAAGTAATTTAAAATCTCTCGAAATTCGTTAAAATCGACTGAAATCACTTAAAACTTTTTAAATTTTCTAAAATCCCTTAAAAACTCTTAAAATTTTTGAATTTTTTTTAACTCTCTTAAAATCTCTTTAAATTCATTCTAATCTTTTTAAATATCTAAAAACATATTTGATATTACCTTTCGGCCTTTTAGGCACATGTCCTCTCGTCTTTATCGTGATAGACGGCGTCTTTAGAATCATTTCATCACATGACTTTAATTTAAAAAAATTATAATAATACTTCTTCATTCCTGATTTCCACGTGAAATTTACGTGCGCCACCTCATTCGGAATTACGGGCAATTTGTTTTCGAATTCCGGGTCCAGAAGATAAGACAGCACTATGCCTTCTGTGATTGCATAAATTTCCATTTCTAGACCTGCACAAAATAACATACATATTTCGTTGAAGAATTCCACTTGTTTCTTCCAATATTGAGTAAAAAGTCACTCTTAAAATCACTTTTTAAATATGTAATTAAAAAAAAAGTATTAACGGCGCACTGTTTTTTTTAAGTCATTAAAAAATTTGAATTTTCTATAAAATAATAACATTCCTTTAAAAAAAAAATCAAATCTTTAAATAGATAACATTTTTCTTCGGGTGTTGACTGATAAATTAAGATACAATCCCCATCCGAGATGAAATTGAAATTCGTACAAGGCCTTGTCAAAAAACTATCCTTGGACAGGACGTATTTTACGAAGATATGTGCATTTATATGAGGCAAGGCGAGCCAATCTGTATTTATCGGTTCGCTGGCAGCTGTGTAACGCTTATAGGATTGTGGGCTTGAATAATCATTGAGAGCAAATTACTATGTATTTTATGGCCAAAACACTACTTAAATTAGCATAAACAGGATCTGCTTAAAACCGTATTTTCAGCACCATAAGAATTTATTTTTTCCTCATTCTCATTTTTACTATAAATCACTATATATATTCAATATTCACACTAGTACAGACTACAACATCAAAATGCTAAAATGCATAAATAATTCATATCTCGAGAAAACCATACGAAAAATGGCTACTACTCAGAGTAAAAGTCGATTATAAAGTAGAGATTCTGAAACCAATCATTTTTTCCGATACCACTAAACTCTTTCTGAATCAAAATACTTGATCTCTATTAATAGTCAATATGATTCGAACAATTTATTGGGCATTGATCGTTCGACGCTGAAATTAGAACCAACTCGCCGGATGATGACATTATTAAGATTCAGGATCGGATTAAAGGAAAGTTCTTTCACCAAACTGGCATGAAATTATGCGTCTGCAAATATTCATTCTCATGCATTTCTAAAACGAATACTTTCCAACTTTCGGAAGCATAAGTGGGGATGGAAGTTTCTTTCTGATTTTTCTTTTTTTTTTTTTTTAATTGAATTCGAGAACTAGAAAAGGAATAAGAATTGCCAGGAGTGAAGATTGTGAAGAACCTATCCTTGAACTCAGATAATAGTTGGCACGATTTACGTTAGGAAGAACATCATTCTACTACATTCTCCACGTGAAACCGCTGCAACATGTTCACTTTTTCACTGACCGACGAAGAGAGGATGAAAAACGATACTCGAGCCGGCACATGCTCCATTCGAAGATTTGTTTGCAGACGATTATACATGCTGTACGTATTGGAATGCCATCAAACCGTCACAGGACTCAGAACAAACTATTGGCACTCACATTGAAGCTGTGCTCACCATCTCTTTAGCAAAGAGTCAACAAACGTTAAACCTTTTTGTTTCTGCAAACATCAGTTGAGCAATACGAATTTTACGCAGAATCCGTTAAAACATTTCGTGATACGTGACTAATGAGTATTATTACATTGGTAACACTTAAAAGATTGGTACCTCTTAAAAGATTGGTACCATTTAAAAGATTGGTACCACTTAAATATGGATGGTTCCGAACTTTGAATGAACCAAAATTTGGATGGTTCCCAACATTCAGTGCACCCAAATTCGGATCTCTCGACATTAACTTTGGTTGGACCCATCTAAACCACTAATTGACCTCAAACTCTCATTACACCGGATTCATCCATTAGTGCCACTTATCTCCAAATTGTAATTATCAATCAACATAATTACAGGATCTGAGAGATTAGAATTGTAATCTTTAAATATAGCTGCTCAGTTCTTGAAGTATGATAATCTTGGACATGACAATCAGTGTCTTGATATCCAATAAGAGATAATGCCTCTAGATGAACAAACTCTTCTATTCAATCAAAACAATCTGATGATAAGAGTGTTAATCCTAGGGTTATCAAAACATTGCAAACAAATGACAATTGCATTATGAAACAAGTGAAAATTACTTATTGCCAACTATTTGATGCGCTTTTCAGACTCAAGTTGATGCTTCTCTGAACAAATCATTTCTTAAGAGGACATCCAACTCTGAGTTGATAATGAAAGGACCATTTTAATGGAAAGGGAATTGAGATATGTAATTTATAACTTCACGCATGCATAAATCATTTGCATGCACAAGTCATTTGCATGCGTAAGTCATTTTCACTATAAGGAAAGGACAATGATAACAACTTCGAAGGAGTTGGATCGATCATCGATCGTTGGTTCCTTGTGAAGGAAATTCCGAATTCTCTAAATTCGGATGCAACTAAAGTTCAGTGTTTGCACCTGAAGCTCTCAAGATTGAGGTCACCTAACCGTGACCTAGCCGTCTAATCTCACTTCTTCTCGCCTTCCCTCTTGGTGGTGATGGTGTGTGGGGGCGGAGGCGGTGAAAAACAGGAAGTAGGGAGGACTCACCGGAGAACATTTTAATTTGCTGGCGATCGATCCAGAGTGAGATGTCACCGGAGGGCTTATGGCCGTTTCCAGTGCGACGGTGCCTCGCCCTGGTCGGATCGGCCGCGAGCAACAAAAAGATCGCCGCCGAGGCCAGGGCCGCCGCAGCCCGCCGCATATTATGAATACACGGGGCAGGTGTTGGTCTCGTTGCGTGGCTCTTGTTTGGCCCGTCCGGCTCGCGATTCGCGCCGTGAAATTCGGGATTTAATGGCCGGTTACCGGAGGCAGGGCTCGTTAACGAGGCGCGCGACGTACCGGCAGTTTGAAACCCTTAAGGCAGTTTGAGACCCTTAAGGCGGTTTATCGCCCGGTCGGTAAGGCAGGTGGTTGCCCCGTCCGAGGTCGGACGTTTACGCGAAAAATCCAACTGGTTCGCGGAGATTGTTAGCTGACAGACAATATACTCTTGACTTGGTTCAACACGCGCGCGTGTGTGATGATATACACACGGTCTAGCTGACGTGCAACCCGCCTCGCTGGCTGCGGCGAACTAACTGACTGACTGACTGACTGACTCAATGAGAAAAGGCCCTCCGGCCTCTGTATTCTCATGTATTCTGCTCACTCTGTTCTCCGTTCTCGCTCCGAGAAGGAGTGAGAGATCCCTATCTCCAGGTCCCAATACCGGGATAAGGGTGCCTGCACAACGGTCCAGAGGGGGTAACCCCCACCCTCCTCCCCCTCCTCACGCAGGGATGGGAATGCACAGCAAACATCGCGAATGATCGCGAACATGCCCCGCGCGAATACCCATACCATACTCTTCTGATGCTCCCTACTTGGATCCGCTGGCCGCGACCGCGAAGCGATCTGCAGAAGGATTTACGGAGGATGGTACCTGTTCTGGTCTCCGTTTTGTCTGTTCTTTTTCCTTTTTCTTTTTCTTTTACTTTTTACCTTTTGTTTTTGCCCTTTTCTTTTATTTTGCTTTGTTGTGTTCTATTCCATCGGCAGAGGAATTAGATTATGCGATTATGGGGAGGGAGATTAAGATAGGATATATGCGGAGGATTTGTGGTCAACTTGAGGAAATAGGATCGGGATTGGTTGCTAAGACTGATGGGATTGGGAAATGATCGGGATACGTGGCATTATCAATGACTGCAGCCATTTTTTCATGCTACTGATGTTTTTTCATGCAGCTGTTTTGGAAAAAACAGCTCTTTAGCGTTGTTCATTTTTGTTACATGCACTCGAAGTTTATTTCTAAAACATAATATAGTAAACACCCTGTTGGAAGTAAAAAGATAGAAAGTCTATCTATTTGAATCTTTTTCAATCTTCAGGATTGAAATAGAAGCGAAAAATGTAGATCCTAATTGCAGAGGCCCTCGAATTCGGATGCAGGATAGTGGAGTAGGTGATAATATAAAAGGAATAATAAAACGATTAGCAGAGATATGAAATATGTATATAATTCTATAATTAGAGGCGGACAAAGGGACGAGATGTGTATCCCGAAGTTTACACACCCACTGACATAAATCGTTTTCTAGTGTGGCAGGTAGAACCTGCCTGTCATGCTCAAGGGTCCAATGATCTACGGTGCTTATGGCTATTGTAGCTTATACAAGAAAAAAGTGATCGACATGGGCTCGTCGCATGATTTTGAGAAAAATAATGACTTGAGAAGAGCCACAAGACTAATGACCAAAGGTGCACTTTTCTCTCATGGAATTTTGTTTGTGAAAAGGTGTTCTTAGTTCCCACCGAAAATTTGGGTAAAATTAAGAGATCGTGCTCGAAAAGATAATCATTCCAAAGAGATACTCAAATGACGGATGATGCTCGTAAGTTTGTTCAATTTGAATGCCTTATATGACACCTATAAAGCTATACACAAATAAACTGTTTCTCAGTAAGGAAAACTGCAATCTTTCACTAGAAGTGACATACGAACAATTTCCCTAAGAGATATGTCTAAGTTGTGCATTCTAGAAATTATTATCAGTTAAGAATAATGCGTGTTTATCATCTACAAATGAAACTTGATGATAATTGCAATCTTAACATATAATCATTTGTCTCATCATTACATCATATTTTAGTAATGATATCTTCCCTATTCAGGACATGACAAACATCTTCTGATTAACATCTGATCTCTGACATCTGATATTGATGCTTTTTAAAAAATTGATATAAATAACTGGATAATGCAAAAAGTCTCACATTTGATTGAATACCGATGCATTTGAGGAATTGATGAACTTAGGAGAGAATAAGGTAGCCGGTGATTCACCCACGCGATGAATTTTTTTGGAAGGAGCGCGGATTTCGGATATCGGCCAATTTCGACATTATGCGGCTGCCGACGCGGATTCTTCGAGCCTGAAGGAGTCCGTATAGTATAAGGAACCAGTTTTTTAACGTCAACCTTTTGGTCCGGTCTCCCTTTGGTCTTTGCATTCGACCGCAAAGACTCTCGTTGAGAAATCTTCCCTCGGAGCCTCTGGAGCCTGATGCTGTAGAGCTGCAGCAAAAGCCATAGCAACTCGAACAGCAGCAGCAACAGCAGCCTTGTTTCTCACGGCACGAGTCTCTCGCTGCTGTTATTAGGACATACCTTTTTTTCAGGCCCGCGACTCGATCTCTTCCGAAAGCAAATCGTTTTCGACACGGTTCTTCCACCCCGACACCCTCAGCCTCGTTTGTTTCGCTTAAGAATTCGTGTCCAGATAACGTGTTTTGACCATTAAAAAGATATTTTATATTCTTCGCCCCGAACAAAAAGGGTATCGCTCAAACAGGGGCGGACTCGTTTCTTTGCATTTCATGAAAATTAACACATTTACAGTTTTGCAGTGATCATACGGTCGTCAAATGTTCACCTTTTTTCACCTATTTTGAATTTGTTCACCTATATAGTAATTTCTTTAAATCTTTTGAAATCCTTTCGAAATCTCTTAAAATTCTTTAAAATCCTTTAAATCGGTTAAAAACCCTTGAAAGTCCTTAAAATAACTTAAAATCTTGAAATCCTTTAAAGTATCTCTTTAATTCCCTTCAAATTCTTTAGAATCATTAAAAATGTCTTGAAATCTTACTAAAATCCGTTACTCTTTTGTAACCTATTTCTCACCTATTTTTATAAAAAAATTACCTTTTCACCTGTTTTAATAACAATAGGTACTGTGATGATTGCTTTTCTTTCTTGATTATTTCAGGAATGTTGCACATTTTGATCACATTTGTACATTTCATACATTTTATACATTTTATAGGTTTTATACATTTTATACATTTCCGAGTTTCTAATAAAAGCCTACGTTTCCAGGAAGACGTAAAATGCTGAACGAATGTACACAAGAAATTCTGGAAAGTCCATTGGGTGAGTTTGTATTTGCAATATGCGATTACATATGTGAGTATGAAAATTAGCAATGCGAATACTTTAACGCTTCGGCAAGAGTTTACTTTTAAATATTGCAATGCACTGAAAATACTCAATTTTCTTGAAATTTAAACATTTCCCGATTAAGCTAAGTTTTATATCTTCGCGAAAGATATCTATTGGATGCTCATTTCGTTATCTGTTTTATAGGCGCTCTTTTTTTTTTTTTTTGATTCGCGAGTCAAAAAGCTCATAAAGTAGGGAATTTCTTGCATCCACGTATCAATTTTCCAGTCCTTCTGTCGATTTCTTTTTTATGGGAGTCTGCCCCTCCCCCTAACTGCGTGAGTGGATACGTTACTGCGGGAACCCCGCTGCTCGGGCAGACAACTTTGTCGACAGATTGAATATATTATCTGATCATCGTTTCGTATCGCTGCACAAAAAAAAAGAGAGGAAACGAAATTTCTTATCTTCTTCTCTTCTCAACTCGCTAGTCTAACACCTGAATAATAATGGTCTTCGCAATAAAAGAACGACTTCTGAAAGATTCTGCACAAAATTTCAAATAGACTTCCAATTTACAGTTAAAACATTACTTGCATCATTCAAAAGTAACTCATGTTACGATAATTTCTTTTGAAGAAAATGAAGGTGCATAAATGCAAATGGCCATAATTGGATAAATGGCACCAAGCCTTCGTCCTTTTCACCTTTCTTTTTTTTTACTTCTTCGACTTTGAGAAGAATTCTGAGATTGAGAAAAGCATTCTTGCACTGGAATGTGTAAATGTAGACGAATTCGGGCATTTTTTCTTCATTTTTTCGCGTTTCAGGCGATACATGTTCTCATAATCTCCATACGTAACGCTTGCGGTCAAGCCTCCTCTCTGGCCACAAACATTTTTGCACGAATGCAGCCCTTTTTTGCGGTTCTTTTTCAGCTGTATAACAAACCCGGAGAAAATGATTATAGAAACCTTGACTATCCAAAATAACGAGCTGCGTTGTGGAAAAAAATTAATTGAAAATTCACTAAAATGAGACATTTTTGCGAACGAGGGCACAGGAAAAACAGAAGGGAAAATTTGTTGCGGCTTGCGGGTATTCTTGAAGTGGATATAATTTAATTTTTTTGCATCGAAACAAAAGAAAGTTGACATGGTAACCATACCCTATTTTCAGGGTAATATTTACCCATCTGAAGGTAATTTTTGTTGCAGATAATATTTACCCTAAAATCGGGGTAAATATTACACTTGTTTCTTTTCTGTGGAGTAAACATAGCGCAGAGAAATTTTGTGTGAAAATATGACATAGACTTAATTTTCCAATAATATTTAAACGCTACTGAAGGTGTTTTTGGGACCAGTTAGTGTTATTTTGGGACGGCAATTTCACCTCGAGATTGTCTAATTAAAGGGTGAACATATTTTTGCAATTTTTATGTGTAAAATGTCTGTGATAGGTGCCTATTCGCCTTTACGACCCTTTCGATCGCACCGACAACTATACTTAGTGGCTATCGTGCACTTAAAAGTAATGGGCCTTAAGTAATCGACGATTAAATTGCCGAGTGGGAAAAGTCGTGGGTCCGTTTGCCTCTGAGTGTCCCGTAAGATCGGCTTCTTCACTTGCCCAGGGGTGAATACAAATGTTTCAAAAACTTAAACATCTAATTTAATAAAGGTACCTTAGTGTATTTATAGGGTGTCTACTGTGCGGGAATTTAAGGAAATCCCGGAATTGTTCGGAAATTGAAAAAAAATCCGGGAATTGTCCTTGATTTTATTTTCGATGCGAGAAGTGGATTTCCGGTATGAAAAAACTTTTCCGAATAATCAATTTAAATATTTTTATTTGAAACTTGCAACTTTTGTTAAAATATCTTGAAATCTTTTGAATTCTTTTCAAATCCTTTAAAAAGAAACTTTAAAAGCCGGTCAATATATCACAATCCACTATGCATTGTATGATGATTCGAATCATGAATATAACTATATATGTACGAATATAACGCTTCTATTTATAAGCGTTAAAAATGCGGAAATTGTCCGGGAATTTCGTGTGCAAAATTTGGTAGACACCCTTAATTTATTTTAATTTTAGAAATTTTCAAATCAATATCTCAATAAATGTAGAAATGGCATTGCAGGGAAAAAATGCCAATAAGGAAGGGACCGGATATCTGACGGATGGCCTTAATGATTTTGCGTTGATGCAGATTTGCAAAAAGATAATTTTTTAAGGTATTTCTTATTCATGTTGTCCTTTCTTCGTGTCTATAAAATGACTGCTAGTCCTAATTGCCATGACTGTCGTAAAGAGCGAACGATATCTTCATTTTTAAAGGGCCCGAAGGTGGTTCCGTGGTGGAAGGGTGAAAGGCTGGACGCACTTACATCGAGGCGCTTTGGAGTTTTTATAGAGTTTAACAGGACTCGTTGAATAGCTGATAATAGCATCCATTGTGCCTCGAGTGTCGAAGGATGGGCTACCTAACAAATGGCTCATTGTTATCCCTCTCGGTCTCCTTTACCACTCCTTCTAACTCTCTCTTTCTACTTATCTGCGCCCTGTTATGTTCAGTTCCTTCTTTTACAAGATCGTCGTAGAACTTAAGTGAGCGCACTGTGGCGCACTGCTCGGGCTCCAGACTACAGAGCGCTGCAAAAATTAAATGCCTCCAACTTTACGAAGCGCTCAACTTTGGAACGCCCCACACTTTAGGACAACCACAACTTTAACACGCCCACTACTTTGGAACGCTCTAAACTTTAGGACAAACCCGAACTTTAGGACACCCTCAACTTAAAACTTAAAAGCGCCTAAAGTTAAGGACACATCCAACTGTAAGACACCCTTAACTTAAGGAAGCTCAAAATTAAAACTTTAAATCAATCGCAACTTTAGGACATCCTTAAACTTTAGAAAAAACTCAAATTTTAGGACACCCTCAACTGTAGGGCAAACCCCAACTTGAGGACACACCCAAACTTGCGGACATACCCAAACTTTAGGACACCTTCAGCTTACGACACTCTCAACTTTATAGAGACGCCCTAAAACTTAGGACGCATCCGAACTTTAGGACACCTTTAACTTAAATTGCCTCAAGTTAAAGATACATGCAACTGTAAGATACTCTTAACCTTAGGAAGCCCAATTTTAAAACTAAGACATCCTCAACTTTAGGACATTCTAAACTTTAGGACAAACTAAAATTTTAGGACAACTTTAACTTTAGGAGTAATTCCAATTTTATGACACAACCAAATTGAAGGAAATACTCAAACTTTAGGACACCTACAATTTATGACACCCTCAAGTTTATAGAGACGCTCTAAATCGTAGGACACATCCGGACTTTAAGACACCTTCAACTTAATTCACCCAAAGTTAAGGATACACCCAATTGTAAGACACTCTTAACTTAAGGAACCCTAAAGTTCCTTAAGACACCCTAAACCTCAGGATACATCCAAATTTAGGAACCCATCAACTTATTTCGTCCAAAGTTAAGGACACACCCAACTGTAAGACACCTTTAACTTAAGGAAGTCTAAAGTTGAGAACACCTCCAACTTTTGGACGTATTCAAGTTTAAGACATCTTCAACCTTAGGATACATAATCAATTTAGGACACCTTCAACTTTAGGTGTTTCTAACTTGGGGATGTCGCGAACTTTGTAATGCCCATTAAAATGCCCTTAATTTGGAACGCCTTAGAGTTGAGGACTTTTCCATCTTCTATATTGCGAAATAATTTTTTGTGAATCGACCTGTAGACTGGGAACGTAGAGTCTCAACATTTTAACCGCGATATAATGTACAATTGATCTGGACATATACGTATGTTCGCATATATGCGAACGGGGAAGCAACTGAGGGCCGTCTGAGAGCGCAACCGGTGCCAGTTATTCCCGATCGAATGTTTTTGCTCGGCCGTCGCAAAGCTAATTGGATGCCACTATAAACTGAGAATTGTTATATATCTCGGGCATTACGCAAAAGCACAAAACGCCCTTTATTCGAAATTACCTGTCCGTGCAGGTCGCGTTCTGAAATACCTTGAGGTGTCCCATTATATTTTTAAGAAATTTGTTTAAAAAACATATAAGCATAGAAGTTTTACAATTTGATAAAAAAATTAATAAATAGCCAACATAGGATAAATTCAATTAAAGTAAACCGAAAGAATTTATTTTAATTTATTTAATTTACTTATTTAATATATTTTTAATTTCTTTTTTTATTCATTCCCACTTCTTAATCATTTAAAAATTTTAATTTGAAAAATGATTTCGACCTTTGAGAACAAGACGAGTTTTGGTTTTTGGTTTATTTAATATTTAATTACTAATTAAGCCACTTTACATTAATTAAAATTTATATTTTGTGTTTGATTATTTTTTAAAATTCAATTGAGTGATTTTTGTAACAAAATTGATGAGAAATAACTGATCAGGAGATTGTTTTTTTCGGCAAGGTACTTCATTCACTAACTGTAATGCATGCAAAAATATTTTGGTTGTGTAAGTAGGGGAATTCATGGTCCCATTTCTGCGATCTCTTTCGTCCGTTGTGGATTTTTTTTATTGAATCCAAGAGCGCGACGATCGTGAGATCCACGGTGGTGAGATCAGTGAGAAGCTTTACAGACCATGTACAGAAGAAAAAAATACCTGTCCCGCATAATTACATTATCGGTCACATCAGCGCTTGACTTCTGTTCGGAATCTATTGACTAACCCGACGACAGATAATAAACTTGTGAAACAAGGCCGTTTTCTCACTTTGCCCTAAAAGTGCTCAAAAAACTAAATTTTCCCAATTTTTAACATTTTTTAGAAAAAAAAATATTTTTTGAATAACTATTTTACCGACTGAAATTTGTTTTTACCGACTGAAATTTATCTTTACCGACAAAAATTACATTTTTACCGATTGAAATCTAATATCGACTGTTTTATCGACTGAAATCTAATTCTTTTTTGCCGATAGAAATCTATTTTTTACTTGAATGGTTTTTGAACTTTTTACCGACTAAGATTTTTTTTACCGATAGAAACTTAATTTTTGACCGACTGAGTTCCCTTTGTTTTACCAACTGTTACCAACTATGTTATTTATTTACTAACTAAGAAGTGTCGATAAAGTAAATTTGTAAAAATTTAGGTAAGCAATTAAAAAATTGAAAATTTAATTTGAATAATTTAAGCCTTATCGTGTTGTTTATATTAATATTATTAATAGCATTTTTTATTTCCTTCAATTTAATTGAATCGTTCAATTTCATATTTGTTATGTTTGAGCACATTATTGAATATGACTGTACTTTCAAATCCTTCTAGATGTACAGTTCGGCACATTAATTATTTTAGTTTCTAAAAATGAAAAAATCATGATTTTCTATATATCTAAAATTCGGCATTTCTTCTCTTTAAACAAATTTAATAACCAAAAAACATAAACTACAATAGCTATTCCTACAGTTTTTAAATTAATTTAAAATTAAATAAAATTCAACTGAAATAGGAAAAGACCACTCGCTAAATTGAATTTAAACACAGATTTTAAATTATACGCATCACGTATTTGTATATTTTTCTCTTTTTTATTGACGTGGTGGATGGTACACGGGCGTATTTTGGAATGCGCGACGTATAAAAAAGAATCGTCGATAAACGGCGGTAACTTAAAATAAAAAAAAATATATATATTGCTGAATTCAACACAATGCAATACTGTACTCTATCAAATTAATATAACTCAGTGAGACTCTCAATCAGACGGCAATCGAAATGCAGCTTTTTTCAAAATACTTCTAGGACGGAAATAATTCCGGGATAAATTCGAAACTTTGCGAATTTTGCACAATCTCAAATTCAAAAACGCCTCGAAATTCGAACTGTCCAAAATTCAAAATCTAAAAATTACCAATGAACAAACTTACAATATTCCAAACTCTAAATACAAAATGTAACCTAGATTTGTAAAAATTCACACACATTCGAAAAATCTCATTAATTAAATTGTTATTCATACTTAAAATACTCGGAATTGTTGATCAATAATAGCTGTTCTTAAATAAAAAGAGTGATATCTTTGTCACTCAAAAGCTGCCTTTCGATTGCGTCCTAAAATTTACTTTCGCTTCTAAGATCTCTTAATGAGATCCACTACCGACTGTAATCGCTACTTCGTAGAAAAAATGATCGTCTCCCAACGAAAAAGAGCAGACAGCCCTTATAAAAATCAAAAAACTTCTGCTCTCTTTCGTTCCGAAAACGCGTCGATGTTCCCTTAAGCCTAATAAAAAGATAATATACAATGAAATTCTATGCACGCAGTGCAAAGTACAAATAGTTTATCCAGGAATTAAATAATAAATCGCTTTACTCTAACACAATCTATAAATCGTTTTATCGTTCTTTCAAAAACCATCGCGGATTCTCTCTTCTCTTTCTATAAATCGCAGAGACCGGATAGTGTAAAGGTCGATTGTAAAATGAGTTCAAAACGTATCAAAAAATAACGGGGAGCGAAGCAAAAAAAGATCATTTGTACAAAAATACTGGAAGTTTACAGGAAAATGTTAGGCATTGGATACCGCTTTTGTTCGTAGGTACTTTTTTTCTCAGAAACTCGCTCGACATCTATTCATAAGTTAAATTTTAATTTAATTTAATTTTGAGATTCATTCTAATATCTATTCGTTGATAGGAAAACTTTCGATGCCCGGGCTGAAGTTCCCGTCGAACGAGTTTCGTTCTCAATCTGCTTCGAAAACTATAAATTATTAACTGCAAATTCCTGTTACCGGCATCCAGGTTCGAGTTCGTGCTAAGTTTTAACTTTTAAATGTTGGTAAGAGGAAGTGAATTATCGAAGCAAATTGAGAGCGCCGCAGCCCAATCGCAAATCAGCAACCCCTAAAATTAATATCTGCTCTTGTTTCGACGTGGTTTGTTTTTTTAATATATATCTTTATATATTCAATGCTCAATATATTAAATAATTATATACCGTAACTATATAGACGTGGAGCGAAAGGCGTCTCGAAATTGAAAAATGAATCGCCCTGCGTTCCACGCTCGCTACATCGATCGTGCGATAAGAAATATACTAGTATACTAGAAATAAGAACAGTTTTAATCCACTTGGGAATAAAAATGGGAAAAGAAGGCATTAAGCGTTTTTAAAACGAGAAAGAAACGGAAATGAGCTTCCAAAAGCGCGTTTCACGTACAAAAAGCAACGATTAGAGGCCTTGTGTTCTCACTTTTTAACTACTAATAGTGCATTTACAATAATCTTTCTCAATATCGTATCAATAATTAATATCTCTCGTATATCTCGCTATCTGGAATCGTACAAATGATGAAAAGGGTGCTTTTCTTTTTCTTGTTTCTTGGTTTTTTTTTGTTCTCTGAGGTCAGTCGAGAAGCCAGACTTTGTCGCCGTTCTTTCGCCAACTTAATTGTTTTCGAGGCTCTCAAAAAATAAATTGAGGGCTTCGAAAACGCTTTGCATACATATTTAAAACGATACAAACATAACGTGGTTACCCTGTAAGAAGCAGGCGCGATCGCTAAGTCTGGCCCAGAGAAAAAAATTAGGTAGTAGAAACTTCAATAGAAACGCTCGAATTTCTTTTAGGATTTAAAATACAAAAGAATTTTCAGTTTACAATTAGTTACAATCAAGATGAATTTAGAAACGCTTTCGATTTGATCCGCCTCCTGAAATACGGAAGAATACAAATTAGCCCAACAAATCAAGACCTGAATATTTTCAAAAATCACCTAAGTTCGAGCACTTCTATTTTGTACGAGACAGTTTCTGAAAATAGCTAGCGCGCTATGAAACATCTAAGAACGTTCTGGATTTCTTAGTAAACTCGAGAGGAAGGCAAAGTTTAAAGTGAGAATGATAATTGCTCGAAAGTCAAGTCTTTTCCCTTTTCTTGTCATGTTTAAACTCTTTCCTAAAGAGTCCGTCGGTTTGGTTAACTTTTTACTTTTACAACTAGCGAATAGCTTTGTGTCAAATTCAAATAGAAATTTAAATTTAAATTCTTCCATCGTCAAATTTAGAGTCAAGAATTGAGAGTTTATATTTGAATTTGTGAAATTGTCCCTCCAGTTCTGAGTGAAAGTTTTCTTTGGATACTCGAGTCGACTAGGAAAGCCAAAATGTGGATTCTAATTGGCAGTATAGAGTGGACGTTGCGCCCAGCGCAAAACGCTTACAATTAGTAGCTGCAGGCGAATTGTGCTGAGTTCGAATTTCGAAATCTCAGCGAGAAGAGAATCCGAATTTTGTGGCAGGAACTAAGGTTAAACGTAGGTTGCTATCGTCCCGGTTGGGATCGACGGCGTCTCCTCCGGTCTGCCTTTTGGGCCGTATTGGCCGATGAAAGAACCGTCTTCGGTAAATTGACCTGGAAAAATAGGAAAGGTTCTTTTAACTCGGAAAAAAATGAGATTCCATGGAGACTATCTGAAAATATTAGTGATGAATTCAAAAGAAAAAAAATAGAAGAGCATTGACTACAGAATAATTATAAAATAGGAAGATTGAGGAAGTGGAATTAATAAATAATAAAAAGGAAGAAAAAATAAAAAAGCGTAGCCTACCTTATACTAACGTTGCGAACGCTTGGGAATTGGGTTCCGGTTTCTTTCGACCATACTGACCAATAAAAGATCCGTCCTCGTTCATACCCTCTGTTTCAGGACAATAAGCAAACAAAAATGGAACCAAGCTTGTAAATAAAAATTAATCGAAACTAATTAATAATAAAGAGAAAACAATAAATTAAATATAAATAGTGTTAAACTATTGAAAATAATAGTAATAAATGTGATAAAAAAGAGACATTCTAAATTTAATATAAGTAAAATTCGTGCTTAAGCGAATAGAAAATTGCAAAATTAAAACAATTCTCTAGGTACTTTTTTTTCTTTTAACAGGGTATCTACTAACTGGGAAAAAAAATATTTCAAATTTACAACCGGTGGGCAAAAATTAGTAGACACCCTGTTGAATTATGATTTGCTATTTTGAGTTAAATGATTTTGCACTGACCAGTGTCGCCTTCTCCGTATTCCGCCATTGAATCCGTGTCAGATTCCGGATGCTTGCCATCATGATGAGCGGAAGAAGCAAGGGATGCCCTTCCTCTCTCGGACTTGGTGTCCAAAGGTTGCGAATATTCGTGGAAGCCACCTTCCTCGGGATAATCACCGCGACCCGCGGCCAGTTCTCTTTCGTGAACGGCGTACTTTCCACCTCGATTCCTCTTAATCACGCAGACGATGATCAACACGAAGAGTAGAAAAGCGATCGCCAGCATCATGCCTTTAAAATAAAAAAAATGAATAATGTGGAATTTATCCAATTTAATTACTTGATTTAATTAGAAAAATTAAGATTAATTACCAATGAACCATCCAGCTGTGGCGACATTTTCTTTAGCTTGGATTATTGGTCCTTCGTTCGTGGTCTCAATATCTTGCGGCAAGCTTTCTGTTAAGTAATTTCCATCGACGGCAACGATAGTCATTGTGTAGGTTTCTCCACTCAGAAGTCCGATAATCTATAATAATTAGGAAATTGGATTTAAATAGACTCTAGTTACGGATTTAAAATTTAATTTTCACTAAATAATTCAATGTTCGTACCTGCAATTCATGAGAGAGATATTCAGGGTCCGTTTGCAGTGCGATTGTTTCCCCTTTGAGTTTGTATCTTGCATAGAAGTGACTTCCAGGATGACTATTATAATTTGGCTGCCAAATCAGTTTCACTGTCGCGTATCCATTTTCTTGTGGATAGGCTCGCCACGTGAATACTGGTACGTCTGGCTTTTGGGAACCTCGTGTTTCCTGTTCTATAAAATAGCTAGGGAACAAAAAAGAAATATGTTAGTTGACTGAAATCAATAATCAATCTTAAATACAATTTTAAATACTAACTTGTTTCCTTCTCCAGCATTCGTCGTCGCGCGGATATGAATCCTATATTTCGTTTCAGGCTGTAAACCCGCGAGTTTGGCACTTACAGCCGTAGGATCCACAATTCTCGGTTTCCTCTCGAGTTCCGGTTCGAGTCGCGATCCATTTACAACTTGGTAGTAAATTCTGTATCCAGTCAGAATTCCATTCGGCTCTGCAGGTTTCGTCCAGGTTAAGAAAAACGCACTCGATCCCATTGGGAACGCATCGAAACTTAAAACTGTTCCTGGAACACCTTCTGGAGTATCAAAGCTCAAAGTTTCAGAAGGTGGACCATTGTATCTAAAAGAAAAACAATTTTTATTAATATTTATTACAGAAAATTTACAACAAAGGGTTTTTTGAAAAATGAAAATTTACCTTCCGTTATAGACTAAAATCCTAACGTAATTTTTGCTGTAGGGAACAAATTTCTTGACGAGAGTCCGGGTCGTGTTTGCGCCCCTGACGCTTATTTCTCGCATTCCTTCCTCACCGTCTCTATCGGTCCAGGTTTGGATTTTATAGCCGATTAATTCGCCTTTTACGGATTCGACAGGAACTGGACTCCAGGAAACGACTGCGTCTGTGCTCGAATTGACTTGGACAAGTGTGAAATTTCCTGGCGCTTGCAAAGGAACTGAAAAGTAAAAATTAGGAAAATTAGAAAACGTATTTATTGGTAGGAACTACAAAATTTATATTAAAAAAATGTATACCATCTTCTCCCGAATATCCAATAACTTCCACAGGCTGCGTCCTGCATTCTCCCTTCTCGTTAATAGAGCTAACTTTTATTCTATAACGCTGATATGTCGGCTGATGATCTATCTGAAGTCTGTTTGTCCTCCAATCATTGATGTCCACTATCTTCCAGTTTTCTCCCGGAATATCGCGTTTGTAAAAAACTCGGTACATGAATCTGGGAGCGTTGTGTTCTATTTGGGGCATTACTGTCCAAGTTATTACGAGATTCGTAGGCTCTGTTCCTTTTCCCATTATGTTGTCCGGATTTTTGTAAGGAACGTCTGGCAGCGTTGTGCAAACCTCACTGCTGTGTGCAGAAGCATGCGAGGGTCCTGGAAAATAAACCAGAAATAAGATCGGATTCTCTGAAATTCTAGATATGTAAATTTGAACGTGTTTTAATTAAATTTGACTTCAATATTAAACTTTTGTATTAAAAATTGTTCAATTTTAAATTATCAAACTTTAAATTGTTTAATTTTGAATTCAAAAAGATTGGATTTTAAGATTAGAATATTTCTGGCATTTGGTTTGTCATTCTTCAATTTGGAGCATTTAAAATTCAAATCTTTTCAATTTAAAGTCCTTTAAGATAGAAAAGGATTAAATGTATAAATTATAAATCTAATTTTTAACTTTAAATAATTGCATTTAAATATTTCAATTTTTAAGACTTGTAGCTTGTTCAAAACGAATAAACGAATATCTTGCAAACCAGATTAATAGAAAAAAAAAGTGAGAGGGTCCCTCAATTCGTTTGGTTCTATAACTTCGTTACAAAACCAAAAAAAAATGACACCCAATTTCATTAAAGACTCTAATTATTTTGCCCTTGGTTCCCAGACTCGTTTACTGAATGAATCGTCTCTGAGAACGGAAGTAACTCCATATTAACTCTTTTGTGTATCATAAACACTCAATTTAAAAAGAGCCAAATGAAAACTACCAAAATAGACTTACCAATTTTGTTCCAGGCGATGACCCTGAAGGTATAATTCGCCCAGGGACTCATTGGCACGACAGTAGTTCTGTCAGTAGCAGAGATGAAATCTTTAGAAACCTCCCAAGTGTCTGAAGTGAAAGAAGTATTATGTTGAACGGTGTATCTCAAAATTGGGGACCTGTTGTCTCCCAAGGGTCGCCATTCAATTTCAGCTTCTTTGGCCCTGCAGGTGACTCTTCCCAATTCTGGTGCATTTGGAACGTCCTGAACGATTAAGGTCGCTTGAGCCTTGACTTCGTCGTATTCAGTTTTAGCGACGCAGGTGTAGACTCCAGAATCCAACTCAGTCGTTTTCGTAATCGAAAGTGAAAAATCTGTGCTTTGGACGAATCTTGGCTCTTCTTCTAAATCGAGAGCTTCTCCATTTCTCAACCAGGAGATCATGAGCGTCAAGCTTGAATCTGTCACGGCGTTACATCTGAAAAAGAAAAGGAAATTTAATTTTAGGTTTTATTTGAAAATTGATTACTTCGGAAGCCATTTGGCATTCTCAACTCACCTAAACGTCGCAGTGGCTCCAGCAGCGACTTCATAATCCTCAGGCACATCTGTAATCCTCGTGTGTTCTTTAACCGTCAAGGTAGCAGATGCCTCGACCTTATCAAACTTATTCTCAGCGTGACAAGTGAATTCCCCAGCATCAGCGAAAGAAACATTCTCGATCAGTAGATCCCCAGAAGGCAAGACTTTGTATCTTCCTCCCGTGAGTTCCTGTCCGTTTCTAATCCATTTCACCTCGGGTTTAGGGGCACCGAAGACTTTACATTTCATTTTGACGGGTTTTCCATCAACCTCTACCTTGTCGATTGGCGGCTCTCGGATTTCAGGAGCGAGAGCAAGGACATTAACGTAGACGTCTTTATAAACGTAGCCCAGAGAATTGGTTGCGTTACAACCATAATTTCCAGTGTCCTTTTTTGTCAGCCTTTCAATGATGATTTTATTCTGAGAGACTCTTCTTCGGGGATTTGGCTCTGCTTCTGTGATTGGCTTTCCGTTGTAGATCCAATTTATTTGAGGTTCTGGGACTCCACTTGCCCCGCAGCTAGAATCGGAATAGGAATCATCAAATTATAAACTTTATTTACAATCTCTGGATTTGTATATTTAATCTCTCTCTCTCTCTCTGGATTGATCACTCTTAAAATCTGGTGTACAGCCTCTTTTGAAATCTTTTGAAATTTCATTCAATTTTTTAAAATTTATTTATAGAAAGATTTAAATTCTACGAAAACATTAAAAATTACTTTAAAAAGCTTTTCAAATCCCTTAAAATTCATTTTAAAACCTTTTCAAATCCTTTAAAATTCCTTTAAAAAAACTTTTGAAATCTTTTAAAATTTAAAAAAAAAAGTATAGAGTCCTTCAAAAAATTCTACTAAAATCTTCAAAACTCCCAAAAATTTCTTTAAATTCTTTAAATTCCATGACATTTAAAATTCCTAAAAAAATTTGAAATCCATCAAAATTCCCTGAAATCCTTCATATTTGTTGAAAAAGTCCTTTAATCTTTTCAAATTCCACAAAATCCCTTAAAATGTTTTGGTATATCTTAAAATCTCTTGAAATCGTCTAAAATCTGACGTACACTTAAAATTCGTGTGATCAACCCCTCGACCTCTCCATTTTACTCAAATAATATTTGAAATAGATATTTGTTCGCTCTGTATACACACTCTTTTTCAAAATAGAACGATGATTTTAGAGCGAAAGAGCATTTAAGTTTCGTCATTGTTGCAAAACAAGGAATTCGAAATCTTACCTCAAAATTCAATCGTTTCATTTTAAGCAAAAAGTACTAAGGCTAGACATTTTGCATTTTTTCGCTCTGTACACATACTTGTCTTCGATAAATAAGTACCACTACAGAAGCAAAAAATATCTAATTACAATACTTGTTAAGTAAACTGAAGAAATCGAATTTTTATGTTAGAACTTGGATCCAACGCCCTTAATGTAAGGTTTTCTCACTTGAATTCGACAGTCTCATCCTCAGCAGCACTCTGAATTTCCGGTTCGGTAGTGAAATACGGTACAGCTTGAACTTCGACATGCATCGAATGCGATAGAGCATTTCCAACTCCATTGGAAACTTCACAAGTATAAGTCCCTTCATCCTCAAAACCGACGTGTTTTATCACCAACGACTTCCCGTAATTCCCTTGAGTAACTCGATCATTTAGCTGAATATACTTTCCATTTTTATTCCATACAATTTGGGGCAATGGTGTTCCACCATAAATACAATAAAGTTCCAGCTTTCCTCCTCGAAAAGCGACCTCGTTTTTCCTACTCGTGTACTGTCTAACTGGGGGATGTTTATTCTGACTCGCAGAAGCACTTGCGCTGTTCACGTGGAGGAGAACTTTGTTTCCTAATTTGTACTCGTTCCTGAATTCGGAATAGGCAGCACAGGTGTAGAAAGAATTTTCCGAGGCGTCGAATTTCGTCACGTTACTGAACCAGAGACTTCCCTCAGGATCGAGAGTCATCCGCGAATTATTGATAGATTTTATACTTCCGGTGGGGTCCTGGATCAACCAGTAGACACTTGGCTTTGGCCAACCATCCGGAGGTTCGCAAGTCAGCTTGAAAGGATTTCCCTCTTCGGCTTCTGCGGTTTTTCGACCTTGTTCTTTGAATGCATTCAGTTCGGACTTTCGGACGAAGACGGAATTCGAAGTCGCTGTTCCCCATTCGTTTTCAGCGAAACATTGGTACTGACCCATGTCCTCTTCTTTGGGACTGGAAATCACGAGGGTTCCTCGACCTGGTTGCTGGGACATCCGGTTGTCGTAGGCTTGCCATTGGAAGGCCTTTCCGTTCTTCATCCATCGGTATCTGAGGCAAAAATATTTCAGGATTAAATTTTTACTTTTAATCTAATTAAAAATATTAATATTTTTATTAGTTTTTAAATACCGAGAGGTTTATATAAAAATTAAAATATTTACTTAAATTCTTAGAGAAAAAGAAATAATTTAAATTTTGGATATAATTTCTAACTTCGAAATTCCATTTCCTCGTTTTACTCAATAAATATTATAATTGGATATTTCTTCGCTCTGTATAGCTACTTATTTTTTAAATAGAATTATGGATACAGAGCGAAAAGATATTTAATTCTTGACTGTTTACAAACAGAATTTCTGAGCTTGAAATGTTGATCCTGGTGAAATCAGTTAAATATTTGGAGTGGGATTTCAAGTTGACAAATGAGCTTTGGTCTAAACTTAGTCAGGAGAGGCAAGATTGGAAGTTAGAATCGCTATTTTTAGCTTTGGCTTGAAATTTAAAAATCGGGTAAACAATTCAGTTCACTTTATTTAAAAGATTCGTCTTCTTTATTCTATATTCGTTGTAGTCTGTTATTTATTTATTATTTTCCATTTTAGAGTGGTTGGAAAAACTGTATGTATATAAAGAGGGTGTCTACTAATTTTCGCCCACAAAATTCCCGATTTTTGCCCGATTGTACATTTTAAATCTTCTTTTACTCAAAGCCAAAACTAAATTTCATAAAATCTCTTAAAATTTCTGAAAATCTTTTAAAATTTATACAAATTTCTTGAAATTCATTCAATTCTACGAAAACCTTCAAAATTCCTGAAAAAAATCTTCTCAATTTCCACAAAATCCCTTAAAACAAATTAAAAATCTTCTGTTTATCTTAAAATTCCTAGAAATCTTTTAATATCCTTTAAAATTACATACATGAAAAACTTCAAAATTCAATAAAATCCCGTAAAAACTTAAAAAAATCTTTATATCTTAAAATTCCAGATTTTAAGATAGCAAAAGATTTTTTAAATGGATTTTGAGGGATTTGAAAAGTTTTTAAAAGTAATTTTATGCGTTGCTGTGTAATTAAAAGGATTTCAAGAGGTTTTTATGAATTTTAATAGATCTCTATGAATTTTAAGGTATCAAAAGATTTTTTAAATTCATTTTAAGGGATTTCATAGAATTTTATGATACTTCTGAAGTTTTTTTTAATATGAATTTTAAAGATTGTCCTTAAATTTAAGGGATATCACATTTTTTTAAATTGTAAATACGATTCCTAATTCAACTTTATATCCTGAATTTATTGCAATTCTCAATTATTTTTTGATTTTCTCCGGTTTCATTTAAATTCCCAGTTATTTCCTTGTTTTCCCGGTTAGTAGACATCCTGATTAAATCCAATTTGGTCGTTTACGGCTCTCATTCTTCTTTTTCCTTATTTAAATTTTCTTCAATAAAAAGCCAAATTGGAATTGCTGGCGAAGAAAGTGAGGGAGAAATGCTGGACATTCCAGTCGAAATTGTCCCATTCATAAAGTGTCGCCTTACTCACTTCGGACAAGAGTGTTTGGTCTATCTTAGGGAAAGGGAAGCCAGAGTAACTGATCTTAATTACTTAAATGACCTCATAGCCTTAGGAAGTATTGAGTTACTAACACTTACTTACTCACTCACTCATAATCACCAAGTGTGAGTAAGTGCACTCACATTGAACGGGAGTGGTCATATCCCACTAAAAGATACATTTATGATTTTTTTTCTCTCATATATGTATTATCTTCCTCTACTCTACATTACTCAAATTAAATTAAATCCTCACATTCCAAAGCACGAAAGATAATCGAATTTTTTAAATCTTGATATTAATTCTCCTATCAGAGAATCCAGCTTGTAATTAAATCCCCGTTAATCTCTTCAAAACACGAAACGAGATCGTTCAATATTATCTTCTCGATTTTATTGCAGATTAATTAATGCCCCACAGAATGAAATTTTAAATTATCGTCAAAAGAGAAACTTTTCATTCGGTTTCGGAAAATTCTCCACGCTTCTATTTCGTCGGCTTTCAATTGAAATTCACTACGTCAAAAATTTTAGTTTTAAAATTTAGCTGTAATTTTAAGTTTTTTAGAGATATCAAATTGAAAATTTCTAAAATTCAAGAACATATTATTTTCTTTAATTACAGAAAATATTTGGGTTTCCTTTTAATTTTTGGGTTGTTTCAAATTTGAATCCTTTTCAAACTCTGAGAGGCTTTCCTTGGATCCATGAAATTTTTGCAATTCTTTTAAAATCTCTTGAAATTCTTTAGAATCATTCAAAATAACTTGAAATTTTGTTAATTGCAAAAGAAATCTTTTAAAATTGTTTGAACTTAATGAGTGACAAGTTCTGAACGTTCAAATGAACGAATTTATGTATTGATTGTATTTTAAACTAGAAACAGTTTTAAAATATTGACTCATTTACATTTAATATAATTCTGTATGAAACTAACTTGCAATGTATATTGTTTAATTTTTTAATGATTTTCTGAGACATTTTAAGATAAAGTTTATATTTTGGAAGTTAAGGAAAATTTTAAGTTTGAATTTGAATTCTTAATTTAAACTTTATTGACTTGGATTGGAGGTCAATTTTTTTTTCCTTTTAGCCAAATTTTCTAGTACATACCTTATACGTATTTCCATTTTTTTTTTGTTTAAACTTGTTTCAATTTTTTGTCACCTATTTCTCCCCTATTCTTATAAAAAAAAATCACCTTTTCACCTTTTTTAATGACTGTTATTTCCCAAATTTGTATTTATTCGAAACCAGACTGGCGCTAGCAAATTCCTTTTCTCTAATTTTCGGTCTGTAGTTGAATTAACATTTTTTTAATTACCTCGGTGCGGGTTCACCTTCAGCCTCACATTCTATCAAGAAAGGCTTTTCGTTTTCATTTTTGCTGACCTGGGCCACTTGAAACAGCAATTCATCCGTAGGTGGCTGTTTCGTGATCAGCGGAGGCGATTGTACTGAAAAATAAAATGCAACACTGACAAAATTTTCGAGACATACTATAAGGTTACAAAACAAATACAAAATATTTCTAGGAAGATCTAGAATAATTTTAGAGAGTAGAGTGTTAAATCTATTTTTTCTGGAATGAACTTTTTAAAGATTCAAAGAAAATCAATTTTCCGAATTTCTTTCAACATTTTTGATCTAAACTTATTTAGGCAAAACGGAACATTGTTTCTGGATGAGATTTTGTATCTTGTGTGTTTTTGGTTTCCCAATGGTCGAAGCTTTTTGTACAACAATTTTTTAAAATGCTTTCTGATTTTGATTCAAAGGTGTTTGAATACTTATAAAATAGAAAGGCTTCTTTTATTTAATTTTGACACTAAAAGCAATTTTCATCGGGAAAATAGAATAAAAAATACAAAATAAACAAATTAAAGATTGAAAATTTTAAAACAAATTCTATTTACAAAAATTAATTCATAATTTAGAAGAAATTTTGAAAAAAAGAGTGTCTTGTTTCGTGTAAACGTATGAAGACACCAAATGAATAAAACACTGTTTCTTAAAAAAAAAAAGAAAGAATGATTGTCACAGTTAAACATTCATTGTTGGTTGTGTATTTACAAGAAAGAGGAATAATCTAACGATTAGAACTAGCATTAAAGGTGAAGTTGCAAACACTCAAATCTTATGATTTCGATTTGATGGGCAATGGAAATGCATCGGAAAAAATCCGTGAATGAAAGAATCTAAAAAAAATTAAAAATGGGTAACAAAAACCTGAATGTGGTAAAAATGGGGTGAATACTATGAAGAGCATGGTTTAATTCACAAAGCAAGGACGAAATGAAGTTTCGAAGTTGATCTAAGGTGCAGAATATTTTCCAAATTTTAATTCAAATCGAGTCTAATTCAAAGAAGTTCAATTTTCAATATTTATAAAAAATTTTCTTTCGTGAACTTCTGAAGAATAATATACAAGAGAGATTGTTATTTAAAACTTTATACCGAATTTTAAAATTTACGAAATTCAAATTTATCTACTTATAAAATTTCCAAATTGTACAATCAACGAATCATTAAATAATTAATTCACCTAATTATTTAAATTATAATTATAATTTTCGAAAATTTTATAATTGGCATTTATCATTTTTTCGATATTTTTGGTCAGTCCCTTGTAAAAACAAGAAATAATAATCTTGATTAGATTTCCTGATAAAATTTTTTTCCGGATTCTCTTTTTGAAAATAATTTGTATAATTTGAAGGAAGAAAAAATCCTGCGATGTTGAAGTCGATGAAATGTGGAATTGTGGAGACACTAGCGTTGTGAATTGCAGGTCGCAAACACGAAAATGCTGTTTGTCTATTTATCAATTTAGGGAATTAACACGTACGATACTTAGAGTAACTTTCACCCTCGGTGCTATCCACGTTCTGAACTATAAATGTAAAATTTTTATTATTAGAGAAAAAACTTATCCTTTTTTCACCATATATAACGTATAAATTACTTGTTATTTTCTTAACTAGAAAAATAATTATTAGTTATTAATCGCACATAAATCATTTTTTGACTTAATTAAAATAATTTTAATTAAACAATTTTTCACTTACTCAGGGCTGTGGCATGCAATGTGAGCGAAAGGAGGATGCACACCGTGAACCTCATGATCACTCTTTATTCTAAGTTATCTGAAAATAAAAAATTAGTTTAAAAAAATTTCGAAATTCGGAAATACTTGTCGGGACTAACCAAAAATACGAAAAAAAATAAATACCGAATATTATTTTTAAATATCGAATTATAAATGACTGATTAATAAAATTTCCGAAATTGGAATTTGCCGAAAATATAAGAATTCGGGTAATTCTATAATCGTTATTTTTATAATTGGTTAATTTTACATTTCGAAAATTGTATAATTCGATGAGTTTGAATTTCAGTAATTTCAAAATTCGGGCATTTATAATTCGGCATTTTTAATTAGTCCCTTCTTATCAGTCTATTTTTTCTATTAGAGAACGAAATAATTTAAAATACAAAAAACTGTTTTGGTTTTATAATTTTATATAACAATATGATACAACTTTTACTGATTAAATATTTATATAAGAACCGGCACTTTATATTTATATCAATGAAGAATACTTTACAATAGTTATTTGTTATGGACGACAAGTTAAGAGTGTCAAGATCAAGTGATCGTGGAGCCTTTTAAGATTTTAATAAATCAGAATGATATCTCATCTAATTTTATGAATGAATAATCAAAGTCAAGTCAAAGTTCACTGACGAAATAATCTCAGAAAAAAACTATGTAGTAATATAAAATAAGGAAGTAGCCCACAATTTTATTTACATATTTTTAAGAAATGAAGAAATCATTTTTCTAATGAATAGATCTCAGTTTCAATCATTTTTTTACCCTTGAAATCAAGTATTTTAACATTGAGTAAAAAGTAAAGAATTTTTCTATTTTTAAAACATGAGCTCCAGCTTCATCTCGTATAATATTTTTTTATTCTCAATCATACGATCACTTTGTTTATTTTTAAAATTCGCATTCTTTATGCAAGTTAAAAGAAAAGAAGATTATTTTTCCAGCTGTTGGAAGTTTACTTGTAATTTGGAAATAATTAATATCACTCAAAACCTAGGATTTTAAAATTAATTAAAATCAATATTGTAATCGATTTGTTTTTGTCCTGAAACTGGAGTCTTCACATTTTTCTAATTTCTCAACAATCGGCGACTCTCCCGACACTTTAATAAAACACAATTCCTTTATTTACAAAAAAAAAAACACCCACACCTTTCTCGATGAATCACTCTTAATAAATTCATTCATAAAATCGATATCAGACCTCAGCGGATTCTGTCAGTTCCCTCTACTTTCCTACTTTACACTCCAACCCCGAATTTTTCCAGCTTTTCCCCCTCGCATTCATCGATTTTGGGCCTGACATTTCCGAAATTCACACATGCGCGACTCTCAGCGCCCCAGCGTTTCTAATCCCAAGCAATTCATATAAAACTACAAAACACATATAGAAAAAAAGAATCCAATCTAAAAAAACTGTTCCCGGTAAAGAGCAAACCGTCAAACTCACAGGCTCCAATAATTTCGCAACGAAAAAACTCGGAAAAGAGCAAACTCGATTACCAAATAAATTGACTAAGTTCCATAAATTCAGAGAAACTCGAAATGGTAATCCGATGATCTCACCGACTTTATAATGACAACATCGCACGGAAATAGACCGTTTCCGACTACCTGTGATCAACGATCTTTTTCTCGTTCCTAACTTCATCCCCATTGTTGGGGATTTGCCCCGCTAACCTCAAATTTTAACTTCGAACCTCGTCACTCAAATCTCCTAAAACATTATCATCAAATTCCGGGTTTTTGAGGTTGGAAAAGAGATGTGCGGTGAAGAAAAAGCATCCTAAACGTGTCGCATTGGGTTAGGCAGCGAGCGGTCACACCCGAAGTCCCGAAGCAACATTGATCGCTGACGCTGTCAGAGGCTTCGTAGAATTTCAAGAAGATCCGCAAATCCAAAGCGGAAAATTAAAGGGCGTGATATTCCCGATAAGAAACTCACCTATCTCAACACTTTTAATCGGTCCTTATCACAACACTCAACACTTATCATCACCAAGGCATCATTCGAAAATCCAACCACTGACTCGCTCACTCTCACCACGACTCTCAACGTGTCTCAACGTACGGTACCATTACCGTACTGTTTGAGTTGTGTGAGTGGGAGAGTGTGTAGTAAATAGAATACGACAGTGTGCGTAAATTGTGTCAATGTGTGGTGTGGATGTTTTCATGTATTTGTAGTGCGTGAGTACGGCCCTGAGCATGTATTTATATATATAGTGAGTGTCGAGGTTCCCCCACCATTCACTATAGAGTGCTACAGTGTACAGTGGTGTTCTCCCTTTCTATATAGCTATATACATATGTATTTGTATAGGTTGTATAGCTATATAGTATACCACCAGCATCTCTTTTCATTCTTCCTTCTATATTCTATTTCTTTCATTCTTCTCCTTCCTTTCTTTTCGCTTTTATTCAGTTCAAATCTGAACACATGCTACATTTCGTTCCCCTGCGGGCTTTGTGTTTGTTGTTTTGAGATCAGGATTCGGACGAGTCCGAGTCCTGCACATTGTTATTTTTGGGACACCGCACACCGGGCGCCTGGACACCTTTAAAAAAGTAACCAGTTCTCACATCTTGGAAAAAATTCCCCGTTTTTAATAAATATTTGAGCCCAGGAACAAGAAACCGATTAGAAAATTTGAATCGGACTGAGACAAATCCGTAATTTTCCGAATAATTCTGGAATTTGTATCCGAACCAAACAGTTTCATTCCGATCCAATCCGAAGGAAGTTTTCAATCAGAATTAATCCGGACCCATTCAAAATCAATCCGAATTTGTAATCTGAATGAATCCGGTCAATTCGAATTAATCAGAAGCTGTCAGAAGTAATCCTTAAAAACTTTCTTAAAATCTCAAGACAAAAGCGGTAATATTTTATTTCAAATAATTACGTACTTCTAATACCTTCACCAGATGATGAGATGATTTAAGTTAAGCCTTTGGCAAGCAATCAGGGAATTTAAAGAATTTAGTTCAGATCAAATTCTTGCAAATTTAGACTAGCGAGGTCACTTGAAACGAATCCTATTCTTGTCTTTTTCTAGAAACCTTTCTCAATATCAGATTTCGATTTCTGAAGTACTAAAGATTTAAAATTAATGACCACAAATATACATATAAATAAGAAAGAACAAACATTTTTACATATTCTCTCATCTATTTCATAAAATTAGTACATTATAATACAAGTTTCGGAAAAAATTGCATTCGCGAATCACATAGTTCCAGTTTCAGGTAATTCCTTTCAAATTACAAATCGACAAAAATAATTAGCTACCTATTTATACAGGATTATCAAGAAGCAAGAACGTCTTAAATATCTTAAAAAAAATTTCGTTCAAGTTCATTCATAATTCAAATATAATAATACATATAACTACATAAAGTGATTTCAATTTAACAATGGAAATTTACCTATTTAAATTAAAATTAGTTAAATACTATTGAACTATTGTACTATTGTGGAAGTGAAGGAATCAAAGTTGTAGAGTTTACAAAATTTGATACTCTTCTGGTTCGACTTCGTTGATGTGTCGAAGAAAAAACGTCACCTTCACCTGTTCGACGTGACGACAGAGTTTCATAGCTGCGCTTTTTCGCAATTTCATGTGATCTGTTAGCGAAGGTAGATTCAGTAGCAGAAAAGCCAAGCCGTCAATTTCCTAAAAAAAAAAGAAAATATAATTCTTGTTAGGAGCGTTGGATTCAAACTCTAACATCAAAATTCAATTTCCTTATTTTACTCAATAAATTTTAGAATTAGGTATCATTTTGCTCTGTATATAGTTTACTCTATTTTATAATAGAAGTATGCATATACAGCGAAAAAATGTGAAAAACATTTTTTGTGAAAAGTTATTATTGAATTTTAAAGTTAGATTTCGAATTCTTCGCTTTACACAAAAAATACTCAAAGTAAACGTGTTTTCGCTCTATAGACATACTTCTATTTCGAGAAAGAGTTCACCTACAGAGCGAAAAGAAGCATATTTCTAATGTTTATTAATTAAAATGAGGAAATAGAATTTTGAAGTTAGACCTTCAGCTCAAAATTTAAAATAAAATCGTAAAAAAAATCCTCACCTCTTGCCTAACTCGATAGGCAATATCCTTGCAGTCATTCGTCTTCCTCAGATACCTAAAAACGTCATCAACACTCCAAAAAAGAGGATTAGACTCCAGTTTCCTCGTTTTTGGCCTTCTTTGTTTTTTCTGCATTCGAACGTATTCTTCATCATCATCGGATCCATCAGATTCGATACTTGTATCACAATCCCTTTCCCTCTTGGCTCCCCTTGTGCTTAAGCCATTTTGACTACAAGATTTCGACTGGGGTTTACTTCCAAAACTTCCTGGACTATCAAGATTACTGTCCTTACTCTTCCGATCATTAAAATCCGAGAGTCTCGAATCTTCAGACGCATTACTAGACGGAACTTCATTCTTAAAATCGTCATACTTCTCCGAAGAGCGGGAACCCTTTTGCACCAAACTGTCTGCTTCAGAAGGAGGAGTTCGATTCTCACGAGTTTCCTCAGAATTATTAGAAATGTGCTTTGCAAGATCCATCGATAAATATGGCATTTCCTCATTCTGGGCGAAAGATTCGTTATTGTCCTTGTCTCGATTTGCCCACCTGCCTCGTCTCTTCCTTCGTTTTATACTCCAGGGTTTTGGCTTTTGCACCATTATGCTTGTGTAGCCTTTTGGCTTTCCACGTTTTCCTGTTCCTACTTGTGCTACGAAAAATAAAAAGTAGAATTTTAGTATCAAATATAATCTCGAGATGAGGATTTTTTTTAAACTAGGGTGGCCACATGTCAAGAAAGTCAGGGAAAAAAAATTGGCCAGGGAAATGTCAGAAAAATGCGAGTAGCAGTCAGGGAAAATAGAAATTGATCTATTATTAATAATAATAAATTATAGTTTATTTAACAGATTTTGGAAGATTTCCAAGGATTGTCAGGAAAATTGAAAAA
Organism: Synergus magnus; assembly: GCA_032275165.1. Lineage (NCBI taxonomy): Eukaryota > Metazoa > Arthropoda > Insecta > Hymenoptera > Cynipidae > Synergus > Synergus magnus. The sequence continues at coordinate 7,453,301 of JAUESH010000033.1, forward strand.
TTGAATCTTGTGTGGCCACCTTGTTAAACTTCCAAAGAAGAAATTTCAAAATTACTTACTAAATTTCGATTTCGAGGTGTTGTGACAGCGATCCGGACATTCGTCTTCTAAAACGCGCAATGGTCCGAAGAGATTCGGGCAGACCATTAATTTTTGACAGATATTGCGACAGAAATCTGCAACCATGTCTCCTGAAGTTACGATTGACACGGAGGCTCGATATGTATTATTTTTGTGCTTTGCTTTTAAAACGTCGAGGTGATAACCTGGCTCTGCCTTCGTATCACATTGAAGAACCTGAAAGATATTTTTTAATTTCTTAATTACAATTGATTGGATAATTTCTTAAAATATTTAAAATCCTGTAAAACCTCTTTAAATCCTTCAAAATCACTCAAGATCCCTGTGAATCTTTGAAATCCTGTAAAATCACTTAAAATCCCATAAAATCCCTTCAAATCTTTTCAAAAACACATGAAATCTTATCAAACCCCACAAAATAACTTACAAATGGAAATCGCTCAAATTCCGCAAAATTCTTTTAAAAATTCCAAAGAATTCTGTAAAATCTCTCAAAATCTTTTAGATTTCATAAAATCTTCTGAAATTCCTTGAAATCTTACCAACTCGCTCGACCAACCCCTTTTAAAGAACGACCCCTATAATTTTTGCAAAAATTGTGATTAACAAAATTACCTTTAAAATTCTAGCGCTTCGATATCCAACCGAAACGATCATGGATAAAACTTCCCTCATAACTAAAATAACAGGACCGGGACCAACGGCTTTAGGAAGTGTTGCAAGTTTGCCTTTTGAAATCATCGGTCCCGTGAAGCAGCGGTAATTAAAATAAATCTTGGGACACCAGTGCGAGGAACGAGGTTCACAAACGGAAATTTCCATCAACGCATTTTTCTTCACATCAGTCATCGGCACCTGAAGTTTGCTGCAAATTTCAATATAATCCTTCGGAGGTTTCAAGTGGTAATGATTTGATTCACACCAGCCGACGGGGAAGATCTGCAAAGAGTGGATGTGCACCACGTGCTCAGGTCGACAGTCTTCGTAATTATCTAATTTCAACCAGAGCAGATTGTCCACGATTTTTGTGATGTGAGCAGCACAAATCACATTTTCGTTTTCGGGATCGACAGCCTCGAGTCGCATTCCAGTCTCGAAACCAAGTTCCTGGGCACTTTCAGTTGGCGAAAATAGGGAATCATCTGCGGCAACTGATTTTGTTTCTTTCAGGTATTCTTCCCAGTTGAAGTCGACGGATTTTGAAATCCAACCTTGGGGATGTGTCAGTCTGAAAATTACTTATTGGATTAGGAATTGGCAAGATTAATAACTTAAAAATGTTTCTAAAATCAAGAAGGCTTTAAATTACCTAATATCGTGTTTCTCGGCCCATCCAACTGGAAAAATATAAGGATGTTCTACTGTACAAAGCCAAGTATCTTTTTCCGGACTGTCGTAAACAAAAGAGTCATTCAAATCTTCGGAAGTAGCATCCTCGTCGTAAACGTCAATTCTCACGAGAAAATAAATATCATCAAAAACCTTGACTACCGAAGCCGGACACATCGTCGTTTTATCAGCTGGTGAAATCGTCTCGAGTTTCATTCCCATTTCGAATTTATGACGAGGGTGTTCTCTCGCGTTGTCAAAATGATTGGTGTTCAGGTCGTAATTTTTAGGACCAGATTCCGATAAGTCTTTCCAATCTTCGTAAGCATGAGAGTCGATTATAGAACTTGGGGGTTCCAAAAACCACTTCGCATCAGAAGTCGTCGAAAATCCATGACGATGAAGGCGTTCCGATGTGCAAAAAATCCAAAAATCCTTCATTGGTGAGGAACCTGGTGTGTCGTATCGAAGGAGAAGACGACCTCCTACGTTTTCGATTATCTAAAAGAAATTGGAAAATTATTTTCAATTACGATTTAGAATTTAAACTTCGTACCTGAAATCTATGAAAATTGTTCATTCCACTTTCTCATTTTACTCAACAAATATTAAAAGTTGGTATCTTTTTGTTCTGTAGATGAACTCTTTCTCGAAATAGGAGTATGTCTACAGAGCAAAACAATCTTTATTTTTAATACTTTTGATGTGAAACGAAGAGTTCGAAATCTGAGCTCAAAGTTCAATCTCCTCATTTTACTTAATAAATAATAAAATTAAACACCTTTTCACTCTATACGCACAATTCTATTTGAAAAGTGAATACCTTTACAGAGCGAAAAAATATCTAATTATAATATTTGCTAAGTAAAATGAAAAAATCGAATTCTAAGGCCACATCTTGGAGCCAATGGCCTTAAATAGAAAACTTACAGTCGCATCCCATAATTTGTAAGGATGTCGGACGTCGCTCACTTCAACTTTCATGCCTTGCTTTATTCTGTCAACCATGCTAAGTCCTTCCTGAAATTGAAGAGATAAATTATGAATTAAACCATAAATAAATTTAAAGTTCATTTCGCAATGAATTACTATTTAAAAATTTAGAAATGAGAATTATTTAATAAAACATACTCCTGAGAGCATTTCCTGGGGAACAGACTTTGCCTTGATTAAAAAGTCGGGAAGTTTCTCAAGACAATCGGGCGACCTTTTAAAAATTTCTTCTGGTGGTTCTAATTTTTTATTGTTTCTGACACACCAGCCAAGTTCGTGAGCCGCTTCTTTTGTGAGATTAAACCAAAATTCTAAGGATCTGTCGTCTCCCCCAAAATATCTTAATCTGAGAAGTGGGCCACAAGCCATGACGATGGAAGCAACCCAGTAAGAAATTTCCTCGTCCTCAGCAAATTTTCCTGTTGGAACTTCCAAAGACATTCCTATTTCGATTCCACTCTGTAGAGTTAATTCCACGTGGGGAAATAAAATTTGAGGAACTTCGGTGCTTTCGGTTGCATCGAGGTAATCTTGCCAAACGAAGACTGAAGCTAAAAAAAAAAAAAGAAAAACTTAATTGTAGGACAATATTTTAAAGATTTGGAAATTTAGATAGACAAAATATTTTACATATTTTGGAGAAAGGTAGAAAGAATTAATTCAATAATTCAAAATTATTCGATTTTACTAAAGTTTCTATTTCTATTGAAGCTTCAATTTATATTTAATTTTTGAATTACATAATTTTGAAAGACATAAACTAGAAACCAACAATTTTTAAAATAATTCAATTTGAAATTGTCCAGTTTTTAATTATTTAAATTTAAAAATATCCAATTTGAAATTATTCTATTTGGAAATTTTATTATTTAATTTTGAAAGCTTTCAATTCAGAATTATTTAATTTCAAATCTTTTAAAATTAAAAATATTCGATTTGGATTGTTTATAATTTTTTGCAGAGAAATTTCAGAGTATTTACATTTTTAAAACAGAGTTAAAATTCAAAATTGTGAAAATAAAAGAAATTATGTGAAATTTTTGAGTAAAACTAGAATTGAACTAAGTAACAAAATTTGAAAAAATTCAATGCTGTACAAGGCTTAACATTTTTTAAATTCCCCATTTTCAAATTTGAGAACAAACTTTTGGAAAGAATCCAGATTTAAAGATCTACAATTTTTTCATAAAAATCTGCAGAAGTCCAGTTATTTTTTCAATTCTAACTTTACAAGAAATTAATTTTAGAGCCGAAGAATTATTGTTGGAACTTCTTTACAAAATATTATGAAATTAAACCAAAACTTCAAACTTTGGGCGCTTCCAAATTTATTTTTTTTTTTTTTTTTTTTTTTTTTTCAAAAAAGACAACTTTCTTTGAATTTTAACCAGTTTGAATGTTAACCATTTTAAAATTGTCTTCATGCATTTGACAACATTTGACAAATAGTTGAAGCGATTCACATCAAGCGATCAATAAAATTGAAACTCTAAATAAATATCTATAAAATTTAAATATAAATTCTAGACTAATAAATTTCCCAAGAAAATAAAAATAAATTAAATGAAATTAACTCAAATTAAAACAAAAATCCGGATAATTGAAACCAAATCAAAATTTTAAATAATAATATTTACCTCTTTTTTTGAAAATTCTAATAAAAATAAAAACTACAACTAAAATAAATGCCATACATTCAATTCAGATAAAAAAAAACAAAAAATTTCACAAAACGCACGTAATGTTATCAATTTATCATTCAATTTTAATACGTAATACTTTTTAATACAGTGTGGCCTAGAAATCTCAAATCAATTTTAATATTCCTTTTGAATAAAATCTCTCTTAAAAAATCGTAAAAATCAATGAATAAAAAGAGTTGCAAAACTTAGAAAATAACTCTAAAAATGTATGTTTTAAAGTTTTTAAAACATTCTCTTGAAAGAATAAATTAAAATTTCATTTAAAAACTTGGAAGAATATAAGAGGAGGAACTCTTATAAGGTTACAACTTAAGTTATCGAATACAAACTGAAAAATTATATAACGTGCTCTGAAATAAAAACGATAAATTAAATAAAAACAGGTAAATGAAAATCTGTAATGAAAAATCTGATAGTTAATAAATTATTAAATTAAAAATTACCTGCGTCTGGGATTTTTTCGTGTGCTTTATTCCCGCTCGGTTCCATCGTTTCGTTTACAACATGTATATTGTATAGTGAATTCTATATCTCCCAGCCTGCACATGAAAGCATCAATATATTTTAATCTCTTCGCTAATAATCAATTTTGAAAGGACGTTTATTTTCATTAGGAGATTCAGTAAAATTTCTTGTTTCTGATTTTATTCAGTTGCACTTTTCAGAGTTTGATTTGAGTTAAAATATAAGGAAATAAATATAAAAGTACCACAATTGCTTGCAACCGATTAAACTAGCCCGACACCAGAATATATAGGGTTCTCAGGACCGTATTTAGACATTTTAGTGCTCAAATTTCGATTCAAGTCATTTTCTAAATTTTGGATAATACTGTCAATTTATTTAGTTTTTAAAGCCTATTGATTTTTATCAGAAATTCACGCTCAAATTTTCTTATTTGGGATTAAATTTTAAGATTTACAATACTTTTATCGACATTTTAAATAAATTTGTAGACTTTTAATAAACCTATTGATTTTTAAAATTATTTTTAGCTCAATCTTAAATCACTTTTTTTATTTTATTAATTAATTTATATTTTTAGCTTATTTCGAGTGTTGAATATTAATCGTATACGAATATAACCACATCTAACTGAATACTATTGATTAATTTTAGAAAAGGATAAATAAACGAACCAGAAAGAAAATTTCATAACTTCGGAATTTTGTTTCGCTTTTTAGAAAATTATTGGATTGGGATTATATTTTATGGAAAATTATACTTTTACTGGTTTACAAAAGTAGCAAGTGTAAACTTCTAGGCAATTATTAATTAAACTTTCCACCCTGTAATATTAATAAATTATGAGATTTTCCACCATAAATAATTTTTATAATGAAAATATTTTTTCATCCCACAACGAGGAAATTTTTTAGTTTCATATTAATTTATCAATTCTGAGGAATATTTCATTTAAAAAAAATTAACTCGTCAATAATTTAATAAATCAGAAGTGAAATATAATTGTTCGGAATTTTATAATTCGATTTTAATATAATTTCTCTAATTTCCTACATATTAAGATACAGACATTATTTAACTCATACCAAAATAAAAATTAGAAAAGAAATATATTAAATTTGTAATAAACAAAGTGTGGCGTAGGGTTCCGAAAATTTGTGATTCACTCCTGTGAAATTCGTTCTCTTTCTCTTTTCATTTTCATCCCACGCTCTACTGAACTTTATAATTTCATTAAATCAAATTAAATACAAATTAAAGAAATTTCGAAAGATTTTATTTAACTTACAAAATTTTCCCCCAATTTTCAAAGAAAAATTTAATTTTCCCCCAAGCCCTTTTCATTCCACGGAGACCGAATTCGTTCCCTTTCCATTTTCCTCTGTCTAATAATTATCTTTCAGGTGTAAAATAAACTTATAATTATAAAACTCGATAAAACTCACACACTTCACACTGAAATTTCGATTCTCAACAAAATGACAATTTCAAATAAAATGATTATAAATAAATCATTCCTTTATAGAAAATTATTAAAATATTAATGACGAACTTCAATAAAATTATATTTTCAGCTTATAAAGAAAGTTTTTTTAATTATATAAATATACTCCTCCATTTTGCTACTGATAACTAATGAATCGATTATCTTTCCACGTAATTATAGTTATTCAAAAAAAGGATTATAAAAATTAATCAAAAAATCTTTTGCTTTTGGTTATTTTTTTTAAAACTTTTATAATAAACTACGACGAATTTTAACTCGAATTGTTTTCAGACCTTTGAAAAAACATTGTAGCTCGTAAAAATTGTATTTTTATCTGAATTTATTTCTTTTATTTCTTTTTCCTCTTATAAAATTATATATATTTGTGTGATATATATAATATATTATATACGTGTATATAATAAGTTAAAAAATTATAATACAATCATAAAATAAATTGAAATAAATACCTTTTTTGAAAGTAAAATTTAAGAGAGTATATCGAATCAAAGTGCAACTCAATGTGTGTACGAAAGATTAAAAAAATTTGTCAATAATATAAGGACGCGTGCTCCAAGTGTTCTTGTATCTGTTTTTGTAAGTCGATATTGCAAAATCATACTTTACCTTGAAACAGAAACTTTCTATGAGTGGAAAAAACTGGCAACTTTTAAACACTCGAAAGACGAAGAAATTTACTGAACTTTTTCAGGAAAATAATTACCCTTTTATTTTAAAAATAGATATTATTATTTCGACACTTTTCTCGTCGAACAAAACCAAAGATATTAGTTCCTAGATGCGGCAAGGGATTAGTTCGGGCACATACCTGTGGTTGGCGCCACCATTCGACTTAGTGCCCAGCGCATATATATATAATATATATAGCTATCATTTCAACTTTCGCTGGCACTTACCTATAGAGGCGCTGTA
>JAUESH010000033.1:7460390-7473627 GCA_032275165.1 Synergus magnus
ACAATGAAAAGTTGAAGAGGGCAGCACCTCAATATAGGCTGAAAAGTAGTGACATATAGATTTTCGGCGTCCCCACTCCTGGCCCTTGCCGCATCTAGGTACTAATATCTTTGACAAAACGATCGCTTTACAGGAAAAAGTTCCATATTACCAATCTAAAAATGTGCCAGTTATCAAACCTTTCTCTTCTCTATCCATTCGTTTTCAAAACTAAAAATTAAAAACAAAAAATTTCCATATTTAAAAAAAATCTAACCCTTATTTATTAAGGTTTCTAATCAGTTAGGAATATTCTGTCGATTTATTTTCCAAAACTGTTTAAATTGTAAAAATCAGCTGTTATTTTGTGGGAAATCGAAAATATTGGCTAGACTGTTTTCTGTAGCAGACGACGCGTTTTCTTCTGCGGTTTTGTTTAGCACACGTGATTTTTTCTAAAAACTCTACAAATACGTCGAAAAAGGTTAGCATGACAGTATTTGATGAAAATAATGAAGCAGTTTATTCGTATTGCTAGAAATTATAGTATTTTATTAAGTAGTAGTACAAAAAGTGCGGATTTTCGGGCCCGATTCAATTTGACGGGCGGACATAACCTTAGAGGTTTTCGAAGGCAATATTTATTCGATTATCGTTGTTTTGCTTCGGAGACGAGACATTCCTTGCCGGAAAAATCAGTGAAAAAGCTTTTGGAACATGCAACTAAAGTTTACGAGGGAAAGGAAAATGACAAATGTGAAATTAAGAAAATTCTCAAAATTGAAGAAGTGGAAGTCCTTATACAGGAGCGAGTGAAGATTTTGGAGAATATTCACAATTTGGAAGAATTAGGTAGGTTTTATTCATTTAATTATTTTTATACCGTTTGCCAATTTTTTTAGATGTTTTTTCTATTCAAAAACAACTATATTTTGATTGTAAGATTCTGATTCTGACCTCAAAATTTTACATTTTCCGATCCCTACCTTACCGACATGTTTTCATAAGAAATCGAGTTCAAAATTTCTAAAATTAAAGTAAATTGTTTATCTGGTCCTAAATATTTACATTTATAAAAAAATTATTAAAAATATTTTTTTTTGTTTTACTAAAAATTTAAGACCAGATAAATGTATATTAGTATATTTCCTTTAATTTTAGAAAATTTCAAATTGATATGTCAGTAAATGTAGAAATTACATTGCAGGGAAGAAAATTCCAGTCTTCAAACTAATGAAAGCTTTCTAAGTTGAGAAGTTTTCATCTTCGGATTTAAAGCTTATTTTAAAAATAAATGACTAGTAAATAATAAATTTGATTTAATTCTCATGAAAATCTTTGCTTTTCCAGTAAAAAGTGACAAGGAAATGAAGCTCCTCGCCGAGGAGGAATTCACGACCTACACAACAAACCTAAAAGACCTGGACGATCGTCTCTTGGATACGATTTCATCCAATCTCGGTCGAGATAATTGCAACGATATAATCCTGGAAATAATGGCCGGAGTCGGTGGCCAGGAAGCGATGCTTTTTGCAAATGACCTTTTAGAAATGTATTGCAACCATGTCACCTACTTAGGTTACACTTTCGCCCTAATGGAAAAGGATCTCACAGACGTGGGCGGAATTCGCCACGCCAGTTTGACGATTTCCGGTAAAGGTTCCTATGAAAAACTCCGTCATGAGGCTGGAGTACATCGTGTTCAAAGGATTCCTTCAACCGAAAGTTCAGGTCGAATTCACACGAGCGTCGTCTCTGTTGTTATTCTCCCGCAACCTAGTGAAATTGAAGTTATCCTTCAGGACAAGGACCTCAAGATCGAAACCAAAAGATCCCAAGGAGCTGGAGGCCAAAGCGTTAATACCACAGATTCTGCAGTGAGAATTGTTCATATTCCAACTGGAATCGCAACCGAATGTCAGACAGAAAGATCTCAGATTAAGAATAAGGCCTTGGCGTTTATTAAATTGAGGGCGATGATCTATGAAAAGAAAATGAACGAACAGGTTGCGACGACCAAGGAAATGAGGAGGAAGCAGGTGGGATTTAAAAGTAGAAACGAGAGGATTAGGACGTATAATTTTCTTCAGGATAGGGTCACGGATCACAGACTTCAGGATGGAACGATGCATGAGCTGAAAAGGTTTATGCAAGGAGGGGCTAGACTTGACGAAATGCAGGAGAAGCTTCAAGAGGATTTTCAGAGGAAGATTTTGATTGAGACGATTGAGGATGTTGAGAAGGGAAAATGAATTTCGGGATTTGAAGTTCGAAGTAGGAGATTGACATTAGCTTTCTAAACTGAATTCTCTGTAAAAATAGCTTAAAAAAATTTAGATAGCTTAAGAAAATAAAATTTAGTTGTAAATATATGATAAAATAAAGTATGAATCTTGAGAATTTAAATAGACTCGAGTCGCAGTTGTTTCTATTTTGACAAGAGAGAATGACATTCTTAAATTCTTGAAACTGTATCTATTCTGGAAAAGAATTTTCTTTTAAAAGTTTTTTTTCATTAAATTTTTCTTTTTTATTATAGAAAAATTCGATGGCGTCTCTGGAAGAAGCGGATCCAAAATCGTGGAGAGGAAATGACCCTCAGCTTCTAAATTCCAATGTAAGGTTATTTTATTTTTATAAATAATTTGATTTAAAAATTGAAGATTAAATTGATACCGAATTTTCTTTTTGGTTTTGTGACCACGAAGGCTAAAAATAGTTCACTTTCAATGGAAGATAAAGTTCGGGAACTGCAAATTCAGGTTAAGGAAAAAGAAAATGGGACAGAAATTGAAACAAAAATTTTGAATTCGTCGAGCCAAGAACCGGATACTTCCGGCGATTGGTACGAGGATAACAAGTGGAATTTGACTTCTTTTTTAAATGAAAATGAAGAAGCGAAAGCTACTTTGAAAAGTAGAAATCTTTACAGCATGCCTAATTCGAAGTTTCAAGCCTATTGGAATGATCGGTTTCCTGATTCGATTATAAGTAAGGAAACTGAAATTTAATTTAAATTTTGTCTTTTAGATTTTAAAGATTCAGACTTGATAATTTAGAGTTTTTCGATTTTTATCTTTGAGGGGAACTTAATTCAGAAAATTCACTTCTCAATACCGAAGAACCAAATTTGCTCTCAAATTTTCGAGATTTAATAGCTACTTATCAAGAAGCTAATGGCACACCCCCAAGTGAATTTTCATTCGTTGCTTTAATTAAAGTCCTGGGCGAAGCAACTGGAAAATCTTTACTTGCATTGATTTACATTATTGTAAACATGGCTCCTGTTGTTGAGGTAAATTCTTTTAAACAATTTCAATTAAAACTGAATCACGAATTTTTAAATTCAAATTATTCAATCTCTAGATTTTTTTGTACACACTGAGATTTATTCTGGACAAATTGATCAGCATTCGTGCAGCAGAAGATTATCGACAGATGATTATAAAATCCGTTATTTTTGTGATACAGTCGCTCTGCATTTATGTATGTCTAATTTTCATATTCGGTTTTATTCTTATGCCAATTGTTCGGCTAGTTTTTGATATCATGGCCAGAGTTTTGTTGTTTAATCGATGAAATACAGAAATAGAAATGAAGAAATTTAATTTTAAGATGAGAACTTGGACCTAACGCACTTAACAGAAAATTTGGAAATGGTAGTAAAATTTAAAAAAAAAGAAGCATGTTTACAATTTAAACGTTTATTACATATTTTACAAATAGATATTTGTTTCCATCTAAGTTCGGACTAAGTTATCGTCTTATTGTTTACTTATATTTTATAATACGTAAAGCCAGAAAAATGTCTTTATTTTTCTTCGGGGTCTTAAAACTAGAGTATTTGATTAATAAGTACGTAATAAAATAAACGTACAATAATCGAATGAAATTAATTTTTAATAATCGTTGTTCTCGATTCTCAGTTCGGATAACATATTCGCATTTAGATTCGATAATACGTATATTAATATAATCGAAAATTCGTATTTCAAATAAACCCTGTGAGAAGATTGATTTCAATTTCATTTTTAATTTTAGAAAATTTATATTTGTATTAAATATAAATATTAATTATTCAAATTAAATCTTCCCTCTGTGTTTATTAGTCGATGGATTCGTCTATGTACACGTAGATACGTATAAAATCTACAACGTAATCTACAATCTACTATTTTGTTCATCTGTTCTTAAAGAAAAATACTGTGTCGATAGATAATCAGATATCCAAACTTTTTGGCTTTTATATTCTCTTAATTTCTCTTAAAAAATTTTGTATTTATTTTATCAAAGTTAAAGAGAATCTTTATCGGTTTAGTAGAATTTTAGTAGCGATGAATTTTAAGGACGTTGGATCAGAGTTCTATCCTCAAAATTTTATCTCTTCATTTTACTCAACAAATATTATAATTGAGATATTTTTTCGCTCTGTAGCCATACTTCTAATTCTAAAATGAGGACACCTACAGAGCGAAAAGATATCTACTTCTAATAATTCTCGCATAAAATGAAGAAATATAATTTTAAGGCCATATATCAGTTATCCGATCCCTACCTTACCGGCATTTTTGACCCTGCAATGCCATTTCTAAATTTATTAAGATATCGAATTGAGAATTTATAAAATTAAAGGAAATATGTATATTAATTTAAGATACACTTATCTGATCCTAAATTTTTATTAAATCAAAAAAATCAAAATAATTTTTTTTTATAAATGTAAATATTTAGGACCAGATAAACGTACCTTGATGCTTTTACCTTAATTTTAGAAATTTTCAATTCGATATCTCAATAAACGTAGAAATGGCATTGCAGGGAAAAAATGCCGGTAAGTTAGGGATCGAATAACTAATACATGGCCTTAAAGCTATAACTTGAATCAACACACTTAATTTAATTTTGTGAAATGAAGTGATTATCGGATGCTGATATTACGATTAGCTCATTTTGTACAAGTCTTTTCTTAGTTTTCATTTTTTGAGAAATCTGGATGAAAACGAATATAAATGGAAATGCTAAATTAAAAATGAATACAAAAAATATTTAGTTTTAAATTAAATTACAATGAAATTAAAATATAAATAGATTATTTTGAGTCAAGTTTCTTAAGATAAATAGTCATGTCCTTTTTCGAAATGCGATCTAGTGAACGATTATAAAAAATATGAATATATATCTCTAAAATTGCAAAAATATGAAATTTAATAAGCATAGACGAAAGTGATTGTGAAAAAGAAGAGAATTGTGAGATTTGGCAAATGGAGGGAAGGAGCTGAACTCCATCCACATTCGAGGTCTTTTTTTAGGGCATCAGAGACCGACATATTATTTTTATTCATGCAAAATGATTCTCGAAGATCGTCGTCCCAACCGTTGTCCCAACAATTAAATTCGCTATCTTCCTCGCGTTCGTAATTTGTTAATTCGTAATGGGAATTGCAACGATCTTCCTGGTATTGCCTGTGCTTTCTTTGCCACATTTCAATCCAACTGTAAATTTGAAAAAAATTTAATAAAAAGTCAAATTATGAGAACAGAAATATTAATTTTCTGTAAAATAAATTAGAGAGTTTTCAAAAGGTTAAATTTTAATTTAAAACATTCTAAAAATCGAAAATCCTTGGAGATTGCAAGACCGAAATTTTGAAACCAATTTCTAATCTTACAATTCGATTTCCTTATTTTACTCAACCAATATTATAATTAGATATTTTTTCGCTCTGTAGCGCCATTCACTTTTTAAACAGAAATATGCATACAGAACGAAAAAAAAAAATAATTTTAATACTTTTAGTGTAAAATGAAAAGATGGAATTTTGAGGATAGATTTCGAATTCTTCGTTTTACACAAAAAGTATTAAAATTATAGATTTATTCGCTCTGTACGCATATTTCTATTTAAAAATTGAATAGCGCTACAGAGCGGAAAAATATCTGAGTACAATATTTATTCAGTAAAATGAAGAAATCGAATTTTGAAATTAGAACTTGAACCCAACACCCTTAAATTGGAACCAAAAATTCTTTGAATGGCTTCTTAATTTTTTTTTCAACCTTACCCAATATCGCAGTCGCAATTCAAGTGACTTCCGGCCATTCTGAGCCTCATGAGGAATCTTTTTCCCGGGACACTTGGTTTATGAGCAGAAGATGGATTCGAAAGAGTCCTCACGTCATTATTGTGAAGGCTTATAGTTATATTTCTCACAGTATGTGCATTGGTGAATAAATCACGATGGACAGTACTCACGCTCGTGTTTTGAAGTCCAAAATGCAAATGTGGACTTCTCATCCCCTGAGAATAAATTGAGAAAAATGTATATTCAAAAATTTACAGAAGAAATCATATTCAAAATTGAAACCCTATAGGTATACTTAAAGACTTTGAAACCAATCTTGAAAAGATGGAATTATGAAATTATATTTCAGATTCCCCGTTTCATTCAAAAATTATTCAATTAAAATTTTTTTTCGCTCTACAGCCACATTTATATTTCGAAAAAGAATACCGCTATAGAGCGAGAAAAAATTTATAATATTCGTTGAGTAAAATGGAGAGATCGAATTCGATCCCTACCTTATCGGCATTTTTTCCCTGCAATTTCATTTCTAGATTTCTTAAGATATCGAGTTGAAAATTTCTAAAATTAAAGGGATAAACGTACGTTAGAGAATTTACTTTTACTTTAGAAATTTTCAAATCGATATCTCAATAAATGCAAATAAATGTAAAAATAATATTGCAGGGAAAAAATGCCAATAAGGTAGGGATCGTACTTTTCAAAAGAAACAATTTTTTTATTTTCATGTTAATATTTTGTTTTTCAATAATTATCCCACCTGTAATATATCATTGTGCAAATGTTTGAATGCCCTGCCGCAGAAGGTGAAGTTGTAAAGCTTCACCGGAAATCTTCCTTTCATTTCCTTTTCTAGACTCGTCTCATTTTGCACCTATTAAAAAAAATTGTAAAATGAGATCAGAAAATTATTTAGAAAGAATTATAATACATATTTTCAATATTTGAAGCTTTTAGATTTAATTTATTTCAAGTTTTAGATAATTTTTAAAATTTACCTACTTATTCCAAATTAAACCTTAAAGTTTACACTTAAAAATCATTTAAAATTCATACTAACTTCAATAAATAAATTCTTGAGTCCATGATTATATTCGAGAAGGTTTGGGAAGTTGAAATTTTTAATTCCCGTATAAGCAGTTATCAGCAAAGTTCGAAGTTTCGATGCTTTGCAAAGTGCACCTGCCTAAAAATGATTAAGGATAATAAATAAATAAATAAATAAATAAATAAATATAATTAATTATTTTAATTTTACCTCGAATGTGGATAAAGAAAGTCCTCGAATATCCAGTTCTTCGAGACTGTCTGCAATTCCCAGAAAGCTGGTGTTTGTGATAAGTGAGATAGGGTTGTATGCCAAATTAAAGGACATTAATTCTGGCAATGCATGTGTGATAAGAGGAACTACTGTTAAATCATTGAAACTCAAATCCAAATATCGTAGGGAAGTTAAATTTGCAGCCATTTCTGCTGGAACTGATGCCAATTCGTTGTGTGCCAGACGTAAAGTTTGTAGTCGATGAAACGGAAGATCAGGGACCTAAAAATATTAATTTAAAAAACGGTTACATAACTGTTATATAACTGTAGTGTAAGTGTTATATAACTGTTATATATCGATTACATTGATATTACGTTCCTGTTATATAACGGTTATATTTATGTCAGATAAATGTTATATGTATGTTACGTCGATGTTACGTAAATGTTATACATCTGTTACGTAGCTGCGGTATAATTATTATATACAAATAATATATGTTGCATCGTTGTTATGTAACTGATACCTAACTGTTATATAAGATTGATATATAGTAGTTATATGTATAACGATTTTAATAGCTTTTATGTATATAAAAACTTACACTGAGAAGAGAAATATTGCTGAGTCCAAGGTATAAAAGAGAATCTTCCAAGCCATTAAAAGTTCTACCACGTGTTTCCAAAATCAATTGTTTATTGTGACTCAAATCCAAATAATCCAAATGACGTAAATCGGAAAATATTCCATCATCGAGTCTCACCAATCGGTTGTAAGAAAGGTCCAGCCATGTTAAGCCCTAAAAAATATTTTACAAATGAGGATTTGCCTAATTAAAAATTACTGCCTATTGAATAATTATTTAGTTAAAAAATAATCTATTATCTAATTTTAATCTAAAGAGTTTGCCACTTTTTATAATATAAGAAAACAAAGCAAATCGTCTCAATTCGGCAGCTTTAAGGCTTTATAATTAAAACCTAACGTGATTAGTGGGTTGCCTACATATGGGAATCTTTAAGGCAAATTAGTTAATAGGCTTAGTCAACAATCGAATCCAATGAAGGAATTCACCCAGTCTCGAGACCTAAGTCTAATTCGTCTAATTTAACAAGATAATCTAATTCCGAGAATTTACTTAGATTTTTGTTTCGTCAGAGAACAGATATTTTCAAAAGTGCAGAGCAATCTTAAAATTTAAATGTATTCAAATAACAGTTTTATAGACATTTTTTTAGCTATAAAAGTTGCGAGGTGAGAACTTTTGTTTCTCTCCACCTCGAAACTTTTTTTATAAATAAATCTTTCATTAATTAAAATCAATCTCTCACTCTTTGGTGATACAATCTTTGTGATGGCAAAAGCTTAACCTCAATTTTCAATTTGTATTTGTTCCGTTTAAATTCTTTAGTTCTATTAAAAAATAATACTAAGTTTACATTCGTGCCATCGGAAACAATCCAATTAGCTAAACATGAGCAATAAACGTGGATTTGATCAAATTTGATTCCCGATTTCAATCGCGAGGTGGGAAATCCTTCAAATGTCTCCACCTCGCGATTTCAATCGTAAATAAAAGTCTTATAAATAGAAATTAATTGTTTGTTTTTTGGATATAGTTTCTCTGTGATGGCACAAATAATTTTATCCAATCAATTTTATTTTTGCTTGAAAAACTCACCTTTAACCTAAAAATGGCATCCGTGCTGTGCACGCCAGAAAGAAAGTTCCATGAAAGATCCAAACTTGAGATGCTTGCAGCTGGAGTCATTGACATAACTTTGATTGGCAATCTCATAAATTGATTGTGAGATAAATCTAAACTCTCAATATAAGCATCGTTGAAGAGGTTATCCGGCAAAGTTCGAAGTCGATTGTGGGAAAGGTCTACAATTCTAAGTTTCTTCAAAGGTCTGAAAGCGTCCGCTGGAATATCCATGATATTATTCCAGGAAAAGAATAAAACCTGAAGATTTCTCGTATTTTTGAAACAATCAAAATCGACTTCTATTAATTTATTGTGACTCAAATCGAGCCACTGAAGATGCGGCATGTTTCCGAAAACGCCTTGAGTTACGTTGTTTAGTTCGTTGTGCGAGAGATAAAGGTGCGTTAGAGAAAACTCAACTGGTCGGAAGTACATCTTCATAATGTGAGAAATGTTGTTATAGCTCAAGTCCAGAACCTTAATGTTCGAATTTAGAATTCCGCCCACTAAAAATGGAAAAGTAAAAAATATATTTTTAATATATATTACTTCTTGTGCCATCGCACTGAACCTCTCTGTAAAAAAAGGGTTTAAAATATTCATTTCCTGTGATTTTATTTGCAAATAAAGTCGCGAGGTGGATAATTGTTTCCACCTTGTGAATTTAACTGTGGATAAATCTTGAGAAAATTAAAATGACATTAGTGACTGGGGTTTTGTAGATGTATTCTGTGTGATGGCACAAATCACTTTCTCTCTTTTACATTTATAATTTCAAGTAAAAATTTTCTTAGATTATGTCAATTTTTTCTTGCCATTTTAAGGATAGCATGTGCAAAAAAGCTAGGATTAATTTTCATTTTCTGAGGTTTTGTCTAGAAATAAACTCTTCATGTGGGCTAATTTTACGACTCGGTCGATAATTGCAGAAAATTTTTTTTAACTTACTGGTTGGAGATGACGAATAGATACTGCTATTAATTGACAAATGAGAGATCTCATTGTGACTGACGTTGACTTTGAATGATGATAACGTCCCCACTTGATCGAAATAATTGAAATCAAATTCGTTCAGATCATTATAGGCTAAATCCAAAAATTCGAGGTCTGGTAGATTCTAAAAAAAAGTAGGAATATGTAGGTCAATGTTCTACCGACAGTCGTTGAAATAAAACATCTTTTACTAATCTACCTTATCAAAGGTAGAAGGTTGATCTGCATTACTTTATGCTGGTAAAGAAAATGGCCCTACTTTTCTAAAAGTCAGGAAATATTGATCTAATTTACCGATTTTGAGCAAAGAAGATATATCTACCTGGAATGATTCATCCATCAGCACCTTGATTTTGTTTCCCCGTAGATTGATATACTTCAGTCGATTCATATTCATAAACGTCCTTCTTTCTACTCTGTTAATAACATTGTCTTGTAAATTAATAGTATTCAGCATCGGTAGGTCAACAAATATGTGAGTTGTAAGAGACTGAATCTGATTATATCCAAAGTAAACTTCCTCCAAACTCGAGTGAATATCTCCCTGAAATTTTAAAACTTGTAAAAAAATATTTTGAATAGCAGACAATAATAATAATTCACAAATTATATTTGTGCTATCGAAAAGAGTCAATATCTAAGGAATCAAAGATTAATATAATTTATTGCAAGTTTTAGAGCGAATTGAAATTGCGAGGTGGTACAGCCATCTCTGATTCTCACCTCGCGACTTTATATGCGAATAATTTCCTTAAAAATTGAAACAAATCATCACTTTTGCGTAAGACTGAATGCTCTCGATGGCATGCATCGAATCCATATTTTATTTCTTAGTATTAATTGATTTATTTCGGTTTGAACGGTAAATTAATAGTGAATATAGGTTATGAACTCACCTGAAATGTACCCTTGCGGATGTTGTCGATTTCGTTGTCCTGCAACTCAATTCGTTTTATTCTCTTTAAGAAATGGAAGGAAGTTTCAGGCAGTGATCGAATTCTGTTGTTACTGAAGTCGAGGTGTTGCAGATTTGTGAGATATTTGAATGGCTTGTTGGGTAATTCACTCATCGACGATGAAAGTCCGTGTGCAATTTTCAGAGTAATTAGGGAATGTCCGACCTGTAAGGGAATTAATAAGCGTTTTATACACCAGTTATGTAACTTTTATGTAACATATGTTTAACGTACATGTAATATGTATATAACATATAAGTAACATAGGCGTAACATTGGTGTAAAAAAGATGTATTGAATATTTATGTAACTTTTATGGATCATAAATCTAAAATTTATGTAACATATATGTAACGTGTATGTAACATATGTGTAACATTTATGTAACATTTATGTAAATTTTTTCTCATGAAATACCTCGGAAAATGCCTCATCTTCAATGGAAGTGATGGAATTTTCGGAAAAATCCAAGTACTTGATCCCTCTAACATGCATAAAAGCGTGACTCTTTATTGTGTTCATATTACTCTGAATGATGTGCAACTCTTTAACGTCCATTCCAAATTCCGAAAAGTCATCAGGTGATAGTGTTGTCAGTGGCATTTGTGATATAGCGAGAAATCTGAGATTTCTCATTTGTCGCAAATTTTGCAAAGATACCATTCCATTTTTCTTTCCACTTAAATCGAGATTGTACAGAGAATATTGAAAACCACTGAACACTTCTTCTGAAACATTAGTGTTAGCTATACAGAAATAATTGATTAATAAGCATTTAATAAACAGTGTTAAAGTATAAACCTTCGAATTATTACTTTTCAAATTAAAAAAAATTTGTTCGAGTGTCAAAAATTAAATTATATTGTAATTGTTCTGTAATTGTATTGTGATTGTGTAAAGATCTACATTCATAAAGTTTTGAACTTTTAATAAAAACACTAGTTTTAAGAATTAAACTTTTTTTTTGAGGAAAGATTTTATATGTATTTTAAATGAATAACAAGTTATCTCACCTTGTGAAAGAAAGTCGATTTTGTTTTCTCTGAAAATGAGGGTTCGCAAAAAGTCGAATTCTTGAAAAATATGACTCGGAAGTTCAGTAATGTTATTTCCTGATAAATCCAGCAATTCGAGGGAGGATTCCAATCCAGAAAACTGAGCCGAAGTCACTTCCAAAAGATCACAGTCGGTAAAATAAAGCTCGCGAATTCGGGAATCTCTGAATGTACCTTCCTAAAAAAATATTTTTCTCTTAACATCGTCAATTATGAAAGTTACAATATATTTATAAATGCAAATTTTACCTGAATTACAGTAATTGGGTTTCCATTCATGTACGTCCTGTTCACCAAAAAGAAATGATGAAAAGAACCCATTTCGAGCTTTTCGATTTGATTATAATCCATTCTTAAAATATCCAACGACATTTGAATTCCTCTTATTTCCATTTCCGTCTGAGGTTGTATCATTCTCGAAATGCGGTTGTAACTCAAATCCAGGACCTTCATTTTTTTCAAGTTTGAAAGTTGCGAATAGGGAATATTCGTTAACTGATTGTCATTCAGATACAAATGAGTCAAATGGGCCATTCCATCTCGAAAAACAGAAGGGTCAATGTCTTTCAAATTATTTTCTCGGATGTCTAAAACTTCTAAATATGAAAGACCCGCGAATGCATCCGCAGGAAGTTTGTTGATTGCATTTCGACCGAGTCGTAGAGTTTGCAAAGAATTTTCAAGGCCGCGCCAATTGTCAGGCGCGATGTGAGAGATTTGATTTCCTGAAAGATGTATAAATTACGTTTTACCTTGACACATTTTTTAATGTCAACTAGAATGTCATACGCGCGCTAAAAAGCGCGCGCTTTTATCATTCATTTATGCTTATGTTAATTTTTTAAAATCTTACGTTAAAATATCTTAATCTTCAATAATTTAATTTTAGTCTCAAAAACAATCCTCTCTTAAAAATTGCTTCTAGGAACTGGAAGTCTCAAAGTGAGTGTATAATTTTAGGGATATAAAGTACATTCAAAAATATTTTTAAAATTTTCAAAATATTTCAAGAGTTTTTAAGTGATCTCAAAGGACTTCAAAAGATTTCACAGGATTTCAAGGGATTTCAACAAATTTCAGAAGATTACAAGAGATTTAACAGGTTTTGAAGAATCCAAAAACATTACTTTAAATTACGTAAAATCACTTGAAATCTTTTGAAACTTCTTCATATTTCCTAAAATTACTTAAAATCTAAT
>JAUESH010000033.1:7473727-7484556 GCA_032275165.1 Synergus magnus
ATTACTTTAAATTACGTAAAATCACTTGAAATCTTTTGAAACTTCTTCATATTTCCTAAAATTACTTAAAATCTAATGAATTCTCCTGAAATCCCTTCACATTCCTTAAAATCTCTCAAAATCACTTAAAATCCCTTAAAATTCCCTAAAATCTCTTAAAGTTTTTTTAAGATGTCTTGATATCTTTGAAATCTTATAAAATCTCTTGAAAATCCTTAAAATCTTTGTACTCCTTTTAAAATCCTTAAAAATTATTTAATATCATTGAAAATCTCTTCAAATACTTAAAAATATTTTTAAATTACTTGAAAATATTCAAACTCTTCTGAATTCTTTTGAAATTTCTATAAAATTCCTTAAAATCAGTTAGCAGCTCTGATCTCAATTCTAAAGTACAGGCTGCGAATACAAATCCAACGAATAAGTGAAGAGAGGAATGTGGCTTCATATTTCGAGATTGCGAGAATCTATTTTCGATATATTCGCAATTCTTTTTTTATGATGATAGGATTTCGATCCTTTTATTTTTTCATAATACTTACTTCTCTGTTTCGTCGTTTCCCAATTGATCAAGAAAAATATTATAAATTGGAAAGATTACCTGTCAAATCAAGAAGCCGAAGCTTTTGCAGGTGTCTGAGCGATTTGCTTGGCACTCTTGCGAGACGGTTGTAGGGTAACTCAAGCTCCCACAACGATCTTTCAAGCCCTAGGAACGCCTCGTCCGGTATATCCGATATGGGATTATACTTGATCTGCAGCTTGTAGAGACCTACGAGACAACCTCATTGTTAAACTTTTATGAAAATGACCCCTTCGTGACCCAAAATTGTTAAAAAGTGCATTTTCATTCAAAGCCCTAGCGAAAGTTTCGGATAGAAAAAATTCTATACTTTTAAATTCGAAATTCCGAAAATTCCGGAATTTGTATCCGAACCAAACAGTTTTATTCCGATCTAATCCGAAGTCTGACCCAAAATTCCTATCCGAATGAATTTGAGGTTGAACTAAGGACTCCTATCCGATAAAATCCGATCTAATCCGAAGTCTGTCCCAAGATTCCTATCCGATTGTATCCGATCTAATCTAAGCAAAAAAAAAGGATGCCAATCCGACTGAATCCGACCTAATCCAAGATCAAACCAAGATTTCTATCCGACTGAACCCGACCCAATGCGTTTTTTAAACAAGGATTCCTATCCGATTCAATCAGTTCTAATCCAAGGTCGAAACAAGAATGACAACCGCGGGACCTAATCCTAAGTGAAACCCGAGATTTCTATCCGACTGAATCCGATCTAATCCGAATTCAAAGCATGATTTCTATCCGACTGAATCCGATCTATATCCGATTGAATGCGACCTAATCCGAGGTCAAAGCAATATTCCAAATAATTCAGATTGGAGTCACGATTTGAGAGTGTGTTCGGATTAGACTTCGGATTGATTCGAATTAAAGTTGCTGTTAGTTACGGATTGGAAAGGATTGAAAGCCGTTCGAAATGATCTTGGATGTATTCGAATTGGACATCGGATTGAAAAATAATGAAAGTTTCTTAGGAATAATGTCGGATTCTCTCGGTTTGGTATCGGATTCAATGGGATTTATCCGGTTTGATCCCTGATTCTTTCAGATTGGAAAGGATTGAAAGTCGTTCGTATTCATTCGGGATTGGGAGCATTGATTGAATAGTATTAAAAGGTCAATTCGGATTGGAAAGGATTGAAAGACGTTCGGATTAATTCGGAATGATTCGGATAGAAAGTTTGTTTGGATTAGTGTCGGATTCATTTGGTTTGGTATCTAATTCAATCGAATTGAAGTTTGAAAAGACTTACGAATTGAAAAGGATTCAGAAGGATTAAAAAATGTTTCCGGATGAAGCTCGGATTCATTCGGATTGAAATGTGAATTCGAATTGGTTTCGAATTCACTCGGATTAGACATACAGATTGAAAAATGTGTTCGGATTCATTCGAATTGGAGGCACGGATTGAAAAGTTTCCTCGGATTAATTTCGAATTCATTCGGATTGAATTTGGAATTGACGCACGGACTAAAAAAGAGTAGTTCGGATACATTTGCATTGATTCGGATTGGTTTCGGATTCATTCGGATTGGGGCTACAGATTGATTGAAAATCGTTCGGAATGATCTCGGATTCATTCGGATTGGACATAAAATTGAGAAGGAGCAAAAATTTGTTCGGATTAGTATCGGATTTACTCGGTTTGGTGTCGGATTCAAGGGAATATACTCGGTTTAATTCCGGATTCACTCGGATTAAAAAATCTTTCCGGATGAAGCTTGGATTCATTCGGTTTGCAATGTGAGTTCGAATTGGTTTCGGATTCACTCGGATTAGACATACGGATTGAAAAGTGTGTTGTCATTCACTCGAATTGGAAGCACGGATTGAAAAGTGTCTTCGAATTGATTTCGGATTCATTCGAATCCGAAAAAAAAATTTGAAAAAAATTTGAAAAGAATTGAAAGGTAAGCTTCAGGTTCATTCGGATTGGTTTCGGATTCATTCGGATTGAGTTTACTGATTAGAAAGGATTGAATGTAGTTTGAATTTATTTCGAATTAAATAGGATTGGGAGTACGGATTGAAAAGGATTGAAAGTTAACTTCGGATTCATTCGGATTGGGGGCACGTATATATATTAGGATTGAGAATCGTTCGGATTGATTCGGATGAAAGTTGCTGTTGGTTACGGATTAGAAAGGATTGAAAGTCGTTCGGCATGATCTCGGATTCATTCGGATTTGACATAAAATTGAGAAAGAACAAAAATTTATTCAGATTAGTATCGGATTCATTCGGTTTGGTGTCGGATTTATTCGGATTGAACTGTGAAAAGATTCGCGGATTGAAAAGGATTCAGAAGGATTGAAAATTCTTTCCGGATGAGGTTTGGATTCATTCGAGTTGACACCGGATTAAAAAGGATTAAAAAGTATTGAAAACTTCTTTCGAATTATATGAATGAAATGAAAGAATGAAACTGATTGGTTTGGATACAAATTCCGGAATGATTCGGAAAATTTTCCATGGGTTCGGAATGAATTTCAATCCAGAAACTTTCGTCAGGAAAATTTAATTTAACATCAACACAGAAAAATGTCGAAAATTGAAAAACAAGTGTTTTAGACTCGGAAAGTTGGTAAATTAACTGCAAGTGGTTTGTCTTCTGGTTTGTCAGTCATCTAATTATTATTAGCATAATTCCTCATTGTCGAGATGATGATCAATTTGCTAATTAATTTATTTATCCTCTACATAGAATCTACGTCCTGCCCACACGTGATTCGATAATTCTTGGGTCGACCCTGCTTAATTTTATACAAACAGAGTTCAGTATTAATTATGCACAAAAAATGTTGGTTGTAACCGACTTTTGAAAATGATTTCGAATTTATTCGTCTCTCAAGAATATTTTAAAGCCTCTCTTTCCAACTCTTCTTCAAAATTTGTCTCTTGTTGTTGGATGTTATAGCCGAATATCTACAGATGTTCAACATTAATATCTAGATGGCCGTCCATATGTTAAAATGCAAATGGTTAAATTTAAACATCCATTTTCCTCAGTGTAGAAACTCTTATTCTTTAAATTATTAAGAATGTGCTTTAGAATGAATGACTTTCGGTCGCTAATTACTTGTAAACGATAAACGAAGGCTTCTTACCCGTATTAAGAAGGAATTGCGGTTGAAGAGAGCGAAGCCCGTTGTTTTCCAGCTGCAGTATGAAGACCTTTGAGGCATTAATGGGGTGAGGAATTCGACGCATCGGCACATTATAGCACGACACAATTCCTAGATCCGGAATTGCTTTCGAGCACGTGCACAAGGGGTTGAAGAAGCATGGCGGATATTGAACCGGAAGCTCGTGCATTCTCGCCATCGAGGCCCAAAACATCAGCAACAGTACCAGGATCATCATGGTGTAGCCAAATTTCACAAAAGTTGACACGTTCTGCAATTTCCAGTCCTGCCCTTTTTAATTCCCTTCCTGGCAATTCAGTAGTCAGAATTTCAGAATTTCAGTTGTTTTCAATTTTTTTTCGCAAAAAAGTATTTGAATGAAAGGAACTTTCAGAGCCATTCGTAATGACCCATTTTTCCCCATCTAATCGAATCGAGTCAGGGGTAACCTTAATTAATTAATTGAATCATTTGAATCATGAAATTGATACTTTTTCCGTAGTTCTTAAACCATCTAGTTTCCACTTTTTTTTACATTTCAATACATTTTTTTAGCTTTCAAGCTATTTCACAATATCATGAAAGGGGAAAATGCGTGCCCGCCTTCAACATACTCATTGCTCACCCCCCAAATGTAGAAGAATAAACTACGCGTTTGGTTCTGCGCAACTTTAGCCACCCTTTGTTTTAGGAACATTTAATTAAATTTCAAGTTAAACGGAATAAAAATACCGAAAAAATAAAATTGAATACAAAAATTGATGATAAATACCGAATTATAATTGCCGGAAATTTTTAAATTATCGAATTATAAACATTGCAAATTGTTCAATTCCTGAAATTTAAATTTAGTTATTAAATACTTATATTAATTCATTCATTAATTACATTAGATTAAAGTCTATGAAAATTAAGTCGATTAAATGAAGATTGAGAATTTTATAATTCGGTATTTATATCGTGAAAGATTAAGTAACCTTTAACAACAACAACAACAACAACAACAACAATAATAATAATAATAATAATCCTTTTTATATCGGTGCACTTTAGTCACACATATTTCACAAATCCACAATGGCACTAAAGTGGCAGAAGTGGGCACAATTTGGCACCTGATCACGAATAAAAGTTTGAAATTTTTTAATGAGTAACTAATTACCATTTGGTGCGTGCATTAGCTAGAGACACAATGACTGGTTACCGAGAGCGTGGCTAAGCGACTGCACGACAAGAGAGATCTTAAGGGCCATAGTACTCAACTGGGCGGGACTGTGCATATAATAGGGCTTCCAGAGTGAGCAGACAGTTTGGGTGCTTCTCTTTACCCGATTATGCCGGTGATATTCTATTAGGTCGCAAATATAGTTGTGCGAAAAAATATACGATTTGTGCCACCCGCCACATAGAGACCCTTATCAGCGAATGACCGTAACTGAAGGTGGCATTTTGCGGTCATTCTTGATCGCACCGGTGCGTACCAGTTTTATTGAGGCTTTGACCTTTACCCCTTTTTTTACATTTTTATTTTTGCATTGTATGCAGATAAATCATAAAGTGGCTTTTTTCAAATTTGGAGACTTTTGAAAGTTAAGAAACATGCTAAGAGGTCTTCTGCAGTATAATTTCAGAAGTGCCCTTGCTGAAAGTTTCGAATTGAAATTCATTAGATTGGATTCATTCGGATTGAGATCCTTGCATTGACTTCAGAATTAGTTAGGATTCATGCGGATTGGAATCCTAGCTTCGATCTGGAAATAGCTCGGATTCAATCGGATAGAATTTTTGTTTTGACATCGGATTAGGGCGGATTCAACTGGATTAGAGTCGGATAGGAATCCTTGATAATTTCTATTCCTTGGGGCGGATTCAGACCAATAGAAATCTGGATTTGAGCTTGAATTAGACCGGATTAAGTCGTATTCAGTCGAATTGGCATACTTGTTTCGACCTCGGATTAGTTCGGATTAATTCGGATTGGAATTCTTGCATTGACTTCAGAGTTGGATCGGATTCTTGCGGATTGGAATCCTAGCTTCGTTCTCGGAATACATCGAATTCAGTCGGATAGAAATTTTGACATCCTTGTTTTAAAATCGGGTTACATCGGATTAAATCGGATAGATAATCTTAGTTCAACCTCAGATTCATTCGGGTAGAAATCTTTGTTCCGTCTTTGGATTAAATCGGAATGAAACTGTTTAGTTCGGATACAAATTCCGGAATGAAATGGATTCAAAATAATAGAATTTTTTCTACTTTCCATTTTTTCTGTTTATTACATTTTAAAGAAAAGGTACGGATAATTTATAATATTTAACAAACATCTTTCACTCTTTTATTATCAACACTATAAAACATTCAGTTATCTGTTATAAATTCTTAATCCTCTTTCTTTTTATCGTCTCCATGAACGTAATTATTGGCCTCGTTTTTCGCTTTCGTTTCATCCACCGGCAGAAGAATCGGCAGTAAAATAAGAGCCAAGAGTGGCAAAATTACATGAATGAAGTACACATCCCTAGAATAATAAAGAGAAATAGAAATGAAATAAATCATTCACACAAAAAATGTCACCAAAATTCGGGTTAAATATGCCCTTACTATTTTTTCTGGTTAAAGTACCCTAGCGAAAGCTTCAGATTGAAATCCGTTCTGAACCAATCCGAAATTTTCCGAATCATTCCGGAATTTGTATCCGACCCAAACAGTTTCATTCCGATCTAATCGAAGGAAGTTTTCAATCCGAATTAATCCGAGGCACATTCAAAATCAATCCGAACTTGTAATCCTAATGAAGCCTAATAACCGGATTCATTCGGATTGAAAGTTCGGATTGATTCGGATTGATGTTGAATGGGCCTCGGATTAATTCTAATTGAAAACTTCCTTCGGATTAGATCGGAATGAAATTGCTTGGTTCGGATACAAATTCCGGAATGATTCGAAAAATTTTGGATGGGTTCAGAATAAATTTCAATCCGAAGCTTTCGCTAGGATAATCAGAATTTTGGTTATTTTAGTCAGAATTTCTATAATTGAAACAACTAGAATGCTGGTTGTCAATCAGAAAAAATAGTTATTTAACCAAAATTCTGGTCAACTTAACCAGACATTTTTTTTTGTATAGTGTTATTTAAGTTTCTAGTTTGATCTTATGCTAATCTTTTTTTTAATACCTGTAAATTTTCCACGCTGGTTCGAATTCAAAAATTATGAAACTGAGAGCGAAATAGGAAATAGCAATTCTTGTTGCTAACATCGTCAACAGATCGTAAAAGAATTTTAATATTTTTGACTTCTGAAAATACGGTCGAACGTGTCTTCGCACCTAAAAAAAAATTGTAATTGCATTATTTGTTTATATAATAATGTGAATTCATTTGTTTTTATTAATAAACTCACGGAACGGGCAGCATATATATAAAGTATCCCTTGCATCATCGAGAGATAATACCCAGGATAAAATCCATGCCAAACAGTCGATGTTATAAAGGAAATAAAAGATTTGAAACGCGGTACTCGTTCGTAAACTACAAATTTTAACCACCTTATTGTCACTTTATTCCAATTTCTAATGTAGACATTTATATTCGGCGCTGTCTGAAATTATAGCATTTTCAACTGAATTATTGCATCTCCCTAGCGAAAGCTTCGGATTGAAATTCATTCTGAACCCATCCAAAATTTTCCGAATCATTCCGGAATTTGTATTCGAACCAAACAGTTTCATTCCGATCTAATCCAAAGAGGGTTTTCAATCCGAATTAATCCGAGGTTCATTCAAAATTAACCCATTCGTGGCCAAAACTAGTTTCCGTCAATAAAATTTATTGAATTTTTGTATTGTGCTTCTTTGCCATGCAGCGCAGTCTATTCGCTTTGTTGGAACGGTGGCTACAGAGTTTTAAAGAAGGCGTGTGTTCGGGTCGCAAATACGACTCATGGCCATTAATGGGTTAATCGGAACTTGTAATCTGAATGAATCCGAATTTATCCAAATTTTTCGGACCCATTCGGATTGAAAGTTCTGATTGACCGAATTGATCGGATTCATTCGGATTGAAATTTCGAATTGGTTCAGAATGAATTTCAATCTGAAGCTTTCGCTAGGGCTTCAATTAAAATTATTGCATTTCAATCAATTAATACAAATTTTAATCAAAATTAACTTGACATTTTTTATGTGAAATTTTCACCTCGACTTTCCAAATATTCACATTGGTCAAAAGATCCCATCGAGCTTGGCCATTTTCATCAAATCCGTTAAAACCGAATCCAGCATTGTTACAAATAGCCTCGACAAAAGTCCATGCAAAATAATAGTGAAAACGAACAATGTGCGTTGACATGCTCACGTACCAAATTTTGTAGAGTGTGGACGTTTTCATAAAAAATTCGTCATCTATAAAAGAAATTTGTACTCATTTAAAAATTTTATTACTATTTTAGTATTAATGTTTTATACAAATTGAATGCGAACCTGTTATCTTTTTAATATCAAAAGTATGTATATAAATAGTCGGAACAAGCAGCGTAAAAATGCCGAGACATATTTTTTTCAATGTTGCTGCATTCATGGAAGACTGGAATTCCTTTTCACTAAAATTTTTCTGCAAGCAATGAAATTATTTGTTAAAGATAAAGTTTATATTATATTTATATTTTTATTTGATAAAGTTCCGAAAACCTGAATATGATAGTGAAAATTGGCGACTAATCGATTTTTGCGTTTATCTCAGTCAATATGCAAAATTTTTAAAAAATGTTTCAAACTAAAGTTGTAGATCTCATCGAAATACAGATTTTTTGTTGCAAGAATTTTTTTCTACGAGTGATAGTTGCCGAGAAAATCAGTGATACATCGATTTTCATTTTAAAAAAGCCATAAACCATGGCTCTTCACATTGTGAAGGGAAATCATTGTAAAGGGAAATAATGGTAAAGGGAAATCATTGCAAAGGGAAATCATTGTAAAGGAAAATCATAATAAAGGGAAAATCGACTAGTTGACAATTTTCACTATCATATTCGTAATCAGCGCGTCAAAATACATAAGTATATGGAGTTTAAATAAAATCGGAGGGTTCAGGTTTTCGAAACTGCACTCAAAAGAGTTCTAATATTAACTTTAATATACAAATTTATGTTATTTTCTATAATATGAAACAAGGAACAATTACGTTTCGTAATTTTGCATCCTGAATTGAACGATTGTGAATAAAATCTATATATTCATCGTAAAATGTCGCAGGACCTGCCATTACGCCCAAAAAGCCCAGCAAGAAACTGTAGAATTCCAACAATGAAGGCCTTTCCCTTAAAATCAAGTTTAAAATAATAATAAATATTTATATATGTATTTTTACTTTTGAAGTTGTATTTTACAGAAAAATATGTCTTTACTTTATAACATGCATTTTTTGCATAGGCGTGAGTTCTTTTTCGAGACGAGCATTGCCGTCGTGTAAACTGCATGCCAAACTTGTCACTTTTCCGGTCATTACCATAATGGGACCTGTTTTCAGAAAAGTTTGTAAAATCTTATTTTATATAGAATGAATATTGAAATATTTGTTAAAATCTATTATATTTCAATACTTACCTCTAATATCAAGGGTGTAAGTGCAATAATTAAAAATTTGTGAATACAGATGTAAATATGAAGTATAAAGCATCGCTATGACGAAAATCTTTCTAGAGAAAGAATTACAATTAAAATTATTATCTGACTAATAATAATGTAATTTATTAAATATTAAAAATTGAATTTTACATGTGGATAAATTTCGGATCCTGAGTGATTATGACACCGTAACATAACGTGGGAAATCCTATTAAATGGATTGCATATCTAGAAAAAATTAATTTACCCATTATAATTTTTTTATCCACATTTGTAAAGAAAAACAGTCATCACAGGTTACCTATCCATCGTTTTTTCTACCTATTTTGAATTTAGTCACCTATTTCATCTATTTTTGGATTTTGTCACCTTTTCACCTTTTTTCAATTGATAAAGTTGAATTATATGGAAAATTATTGACATTGAATTTAATACTTGTATTTTTTTGCAATTTTTTTCAATCCTCAGTGATATTTTAAAATCACTTGAAATCCTGTGACATTTCAAAGACGTTTTTAATCATTTTAAAGAATTTCAAGTGATTTCAAGCGATTTAAAATGATTTAAAGAATTTTAAAACTTTTAAGAGTTTCGGAAAAGACTTTAAAGGATTTCAAGAGGTTTCATAAGATTTTGAGACATATTGAATGATCTTAAAGAATTATAAAAATATCACCTCTTCACCTTTTTTAACGACAGTAGATACTGTAATGACTGCAAAAATAATTACATACTTTCACTTTACAATTGAGAAAAATAAATGTATTTCTTCTATAAAAATGAGAAACTTACTTGCCAAAGCAAAAGTAGCTTAAAATGATTCCAAAAGTAATGCAAAAAACATGTCGTGTGGCTGGTGTTACTTTTTCAGGACTCAGTGATGATCTCAAAATTCCAGCGAGTGCAAGTGAAGTCGTGTAAACTAAAATGAAATTGACCTGAAAATTGTGAATATTTAGACAATGAGTAAATGATAAATCAAGGTGTGTACTGTGCGGGAATTTAAGGAAATCCGGGAATTGTCATTGATTTTATTTTTGATGCGGGAAGTGGATTTCCGGTTTGAAAAAACTTCTCCGAATAATCGATCTAAATATTTTAATTTGACACTTGCAACTTTTGTTAAATCTCTTGAAATCTTTTGAATTATTTTCAAATTCTTTGTAACTCAACGCGCTATTTTTTTCTTACTTAAAATTGAAGTTCTTAAAAAACTAAAAAATATAGTTTTTAAATCAATTTTATTATTGCAGTAGAACAAATTACATATGATGCACCTAACTCTATACATTGTATGATAATTTTATCGTAAGAGGGACCTTTTATTTATAAGCGGGAAAAATGCGGGAATTGTTGGGGAATTTGTGGACAAAATTTAGTAGACACCCTGTAAATATATTTAAATGAATTTATACGTGATTAACAATATTTAAAAACGAAAAAGGAAGTTGTAGTTCATAGCAAAAATAATAATAATAATAATAATAATAA
>JAUESH010000033.1:7484656-7504270 GCA_032275165.1 Synergus magnus
AATAATAATAATAATAATAATAATAAAAATAATGCATTATGGCATTAAGTTTGTATTTAGGCAGCATTTAGTTACACTATTAAGATAACAAAAATGTGAAATAGAGCAAGGCCAGAAACATATTGAGTTTTTTTATGTCAAGTTTTTTTTTAAATAATCATTTTTAAAATAGAGAATTACTTATTTTATTCTTTAGTCATTTTCTTTATCATTATCTTTTTTGATTGATTTATTATTCCCCTTTTTTTGAAGACTTAGATTTTTAAGAACAAGAGAAAAGATAATGTTTGAAGAAAAATTAATTTTATTATATATAAATTAATATTTTAGAAAAAATTAAGGCTAATTAGAATTTTGGCTGACCTTATCTAGTGGAATTCCACTGAGGTCCGCTAACCACGAAAAAGTTTTACAACCGTCGTATGGAACATGATCTTTAATTGTCATACTCGTGACCAATAGAAAAAAATTGATCCGCGACTGGCAACTTGTTAAAAAGCAAATGCAGCGAGCTAGGTTCCACTATTTTCTATAGTTTCCTTATCATTTATTACGCGGGCGATAACAAAAATGGGAACTTGAGAAATACATAACAAGAACAAGAAACAATTTAAATTTTATTTTTGAAAAACAAGAGGGTCTTTAAAAAAATCAAAATTCACTTTCAGTTCACATTTACTTGAAAATCTTGACCTCCATTTCTAATCAATAAAATTTAAATTAAGAATTCGGAAGAAATTTAAAGGAATTCAAATAAATTGAACAGAATTCAAAAGAAGTAAAAAGAAGTCAAAAGCATTCTAAAGAAGGCAAAGCGATTTAAAACGTTTAAAAGAGTTTAATTTTCTTTTGATTCAACTTTATCAATTGAAAAAAGTTTAATAGATTTAAAAAATTGTTCACTCCGAGCGATGGGAGTAAAAAATTCTAAAATCTTACGCAGTTTTCACTTTATTATTAGACAACGTCTTCGTGTACAAAAATCTTCGTAGAATCAGATAAACTTAAAGTTTGTGTTCCGAATCTGACTAGAACACAAATTACATACATGTAAAATGTAGATATATATATATATATATATTTAAATCTCAATCCAATCTCTCTTCTATATAAAAACCATTTCAACACTCAGCTATTTTCATAAAGTTAAAACCTTAAAAAATGATTATGCATTCTATTTATAAAAACCATTTATAAACTTTCATTCACATTGAAATAACATTAAGTGTTTAAATACTGTTTGGAAGTCACTTCTTAGATTATTTCCAATATATCGGTGGGAAGCGCAATAAATAAATTATACAGAAGAGTCGAAAGTTAAAATTTGAAAATGACATAACTTCGATGTTCAAATATCTTTTAAAATAACTTTTTACCTGAAATATCTTCAAATTTAACACGCATTAAATTTATTAAATTCTAATATAAAAAAATCATCTTCAAGTTCTACGTATTGTCGTTTAACTTTCAAAAATATTCCAGATCCCAATCCAAATTCGTCTTTCATAGGAAATTAAAAAAAAAAAATTCCAGGAAAACGTTTGGATTGCAATCTCTATCCTTTTTGATATCACTTTTGAATTCTCTCCCTGAAGAAAGATGTGTCTCTTGTGATGTATTTTTTACAGTGAAACCTCCCACTTTATAAATAAAATTGGGAAAGAGTGCTGTACAAATTTTACCTGGATGCCATTCGATCATTTCAAAAAATTAAAATAAATGTAATTCCAATAAAAAAGTTTCTTAAAAGACTTTTTTTTTAAACACGAACATAAATATCAATGATTGATAAATGTTTATTAAAAAGTGAAAATTGTAAAATCTAGTTTGATTTTAATTTTTTGAAATATTAAAAAATCTTTTCGCATCGAGGTCAGTCCAAAATTCTAAAGTTCTAGTCAAACTACAGTCAGGCTCTCTTTTAAATCTCACTCATTTTTGAGTCGAGGATGTATGAATCTTATAGAAGACTAATTACTTATCTATAATCTGTAACGATGACGATGTAACAATAAATATCATGTTTAATTTTTATTATCAAAAAATATTTCTTAAAAAATATCTCGACTCTCGTGTCATGATAAATAAAAGATCACGAGTCGTAGCGAAAGTCACTTTTCTTCCTCTTCTCGTCCTTTAACAATCACTCGATTTTGTGTGCGTGTCCGTTTGTCGAAACGTGTCCGTTATTGGCTTCAGTCTTGGAGTTTTGCAAATTTTGCTTTGGAAGAGGCAGAACTATCGGCAGCAAAAAAATCGCGACTAGTCCCAAAATGTTTGGTAAAAGGTACATGTGCCTAAAATGAATAAATTTTTGCTGAATAAATGGATACATAAATTGATGAAAAATAAAAATATTATATTATATAAATAAATAAATTATGTAAATTAATTATTAAATACTTAAAAAATTTGTCAAGTACGTCGATTTCATTAAAATAATTGATCTAATTATTTTAAATATTTAATAATTCATATACCTAAGTCCTAATTACTTAATTATTTAAATTAAAATATATTTTCGGCATAAATTTCGGAAGTATAAGAATTTTTATAATTCGATGAATTTGGATTTCAGAAATTTCAAAATTCGGGCATTTATAATTCCGTATTTTTATTTTCTGTTTAGTCCCCTAAAAGTTTAAATTTAATAATTCGTTAATTTTAATAATTCGGAAATCATATGATTCAGTAAATTTTAATTTCGGATATTTTCATATTCGAGATTTTTATTTGTCGTTATTATAAACTTCAGACTGTAAATAATTCGTCAGTTTATATTTTCGCTCCTTTTTTCGTTATTTTTCATCAGTCCCAAAGTTATAGAACCTTTTCAAATTTCGCTATTTTTTTAATTTTCGAAGGTCCTTTTCGGATTTAAAAAAAAATGATAATATAAAATATAAGATAGGGAGAAAATACT
This sequence comes from Synergus magnus, assembly GCA_032275165.1. NCBI lineage: Eukaryota > Metazoa > Arthropoda > Insecta > Hymenoptera > Cynipidae > Synergus > Synergus magnus. The sequence goes on from JAUESH010000033.1 coordinate 7,487,580, forward strand.
TACAGGTACATAATGATGCTTGGTTTAAACTCAAGTAGAACAAAGGTGAAGGTTGTATACGTTAAAACGACTTTCGTCGTTAACATTGTGATCACATCATAAAATAACTTATACTTCTTTGAATGCAAGAAGTGAGGTCGAACATGGCGGCGAACCTAAAAATTAAAGAACATATATATATAATTCTTGGATAACAATTTAACTAAGATTTATCTCAATTATTTAATTTTTCACGACTAGTTTTTTAAAGTTAATTTTTCAAAATTTAAACGAATTCTCGCATTCTTTTGAAGTCTAATTGAATTGAGTTAATTAGACTTTAATTTAAAACTTAGAATTTTAAATTACTTAAGGGTGTTCGGTCCAAGTTCTAATCTCAAAATTCGATCTTTTCATTTTATTTAATAAATATTACAATTTGATATTTTTTCGCTCTAAATGCATATTTCTTATTAAAAAGTGAATAGCGCTAAGGAGCAAAAAAATATCTAATTATAATATTTAACGAGTAAAATGAGGAAATCGAATTTCAAGATTAGAAATTGGTTTCTACGCCCTTAATTATAATCAATAATTAAAAAATTGGAGAATAATTGGATTAGCTAAAGATTTAATATTTAAAATATCTTTCGTACGATTCGAGCTGCGAATGTGAAGAACGCTCCGTTGGCAAAGGTGAGGTAGTAACCCGGATAAAATCCATGCCACAAGGCAGACAAGGCGTAAGTGTAAATGGTTTTGTTTCGAGGCACTCTTTCGTAAACTAATGACCTCAGCCACCGATTTGTTCCCGTGTTCCAGGCTGCAATACTATCCCTAAGACTAAGAGCAGTCTGAAAAGTAATTTAAAAAGTTACTTTTATTTGCATTTCAATTTCCACTTTATATCAAATATAAATCATAATTCAAATAAATATTTTGACAATATTTCAAGCTAGTTGATTTATTATTACCTCAAATTTGAAGGCGTCAACGTTAGAAACATAATCCCAACGAGCTTTATTATTCTCGTCGAAACCGTTGAAACCCAAACCTGAATTGTTACAAATTGCATCTGCAAAGATCCAGGCGTGATAATACTTAAATCGAACCAACATTGTGGCAATCGTCAGGTACCAGAATTTGTAAAATATCGAGGTGTTCTTCAGGAACTCATCATCTGAAAAAAATGTAATTAATTTTTAAAAATCGGGCTTATTACAATTTTTCTTCGATTTTAATTTAACAATAAATTTAATAATAAAAATCAGTTCCTTTTTAATTTGACTGTTATTAAATTTCGTTTCTTTTTTATTTTATTTTTTTCTGGTAGTTTTGATGCAAACCTTTTACTTTTTCAACGGAATACGAAGGAATAAGAGTGACGAATATAACTGCACATAATATACTCGCGATGACTTTTTTCACAACTACCAATCCTGGTGAAGGTTCTATGACGATTTCGTTTGATTTATTCTCGTAATATCCCTGAAAGCAATTGAAATAGAATTTTATATTTTCTCCGGGTAAATTTAACTTTCTTATCTGGGTTAGAAGGAAAATTTCAAGCTAGGCTAATTACTGTTAGTGATTGTGCCTCGAGAATCCGGTGACCATGGATGAAGTCGATATAATCACGATAAAAAATTATAGGGCCTGCCATCAAAGCCTGGAAATGGAAGATGTAGCTGAAGTATTCGAAAATCGTCGGCATTTTTCTGCAAATTGACAAGTGCATTTTATTGGATATTTTATAATAATTATAATTTATAATCGTAATATAGTAATTGAATTTATTATTCTCAATTTTTATCTATCTTTGATCGCTTCGCTTTTTATTCGCGTTTACTTTTTTTTATCAAGAAAGGAAAAATTAAAGTTTTAATTTATAAAATTGCGAACTCACTTTACAGCTTGATGACGTTGTGTGGGTGTGAGTTCCTCTTCCATTCTAGTCAAGCCATCGTGAACACTGTAGGCAAGACTTGTCACCTTTTGAGTGATCACCATAAGAGGACCTGTGAGTAAAAAAATTAAAGTTTTGATAAAAATTTTCAATATATTTCAACAAAATTCAAAATTTATCAATATTTGATCTTGAAAATCGAAAAAATTTAAAAGGATATTAAGTTTCTTTCGATTAATTGCCAATTCTTTTAAAGAAAATTTTTCTAATTTTTATTTTTTAAGGGTGTCTGATCCAAGTTCTAGCTTCAAAATTCGATTTCTTCATTGTACTTAACAAATATTAAAATTATATATTTTTTTGCTCTGTAGCACTATTCATTTTTTAAATATAAATATGCATTCAGAGCGAAAATATATTTCATTATAATATTTGTTGAGTAAAATGAAAAGACAGAATTTTGAGATTCGCACTTGATTTAATTAAAACTTACCGGTGATGTCGAGTGTGTAAGTCCCACAATGGTAAATTTGGCGATGCAAATGGATGCAGGAGAGATAGATTAGTGCTATAATGAGAACAACTCTGAAAAATAAGATAACTTAAATATTTTACTTCAATAAGTAATGAATACAAATTTAATATAATAAAATAATTTAATTAAATCTAATTCCCACCTCTGCATTACTTTTGGATCCAAAGTTCGCATTGCTACGTAACATAGCGATGGAAGTCCTGCCAAATGGATTGCCTGCCTATAAAATAAAATATTTTATACCAAAAATAAAATTTATTAATACAAAATTTCTATTTCGAAATAAATTTAATTTGAAAGACTTCAGGATGAACAAGAATAGTGGAAGAAATCTAATTTAAAATAGCACAAAAACTTCAAAATAAAAAAGCTATTAAAATTAAGGGTGTTGGGTCCAAGTTCTAACTTCAAAATTCGATCTTTTCATTTTACTTAATAAATATTAGAATTAGATACTTTTTCGCTCTGTAGCGCTTTTCACTTTTTAAATAGAAATTTGCGTACCGAGCGAAAAAATATCTAATTATAATATTTGTTGAGTAAAATAAGGAAATTGAAATTTAAGATTAGAAATTGGTTTGAACGTCCTTAATTATAATTTATAATTCAAAACCTTGAAATAAATAAATAAATTAATTAAATATAATAAAGAACGAAAATCCTTTAATTAAAATTTACTTTTTAAAAAATCAATTAAAATTATAATAAATTTATATTGAAAATGGAGATTATTTTTTTCAAATAAATAGGCTTACTTGCCGAAACTGAAGTATCCAAAAACAAGGCCAAAAATGAGGCCAAAAGCATGTCGAGTGGCTGGTGATGTTACCCCAGGGTTCAACGATGACCTCAACAATCCAGCCAATCCCAGTGCAGTAAACTGGGTTATCAAGAAATTCACCTGTGGGAAGCCAAGTTGAGATTAAGGGCTGATTTCTCGGGGACATTCAATCAATTTGATATAGAAATTTAATCAGACAAATTAACTCAAGGACGCTTATTTAATTTTTATTCTAATATTTAGTTTTCTTCTGTTTAAAATGTATATGTAATTTAATATCTCTTCAATTCATAAAGAAACAATGAATTAAAATTGAATAATTAAAAAGCTTTTAAAATTCAACCATTCCTAATATGTATTTCATTTCTTTTCAATTTTAATTTCGAACGCTCTCGTTTAAAATCGTTGTTGAATTTTACTTTCGGACGATTTCGCATCTCTGAAATTTCCAGTATTTTCGGAACATCTTTTTTGACAAAAAACCAATATCCCGAATTAAAAAAAATATCGAAAAATAATTCCTGAAAATTCAAATTTCCGAAAAATGCAAAGTCCCAAAATTTCAAGTTCCCGAATAAAAATAATATTACCGAAAATTTTTTTTAACGAAAGTAAATTTCAAATTTCCAAAATTTCAATTTCGGGAATTTCCGTATTATCAAAATAGATAAATTTTGTGTTTCGGGTGTTTTTAAAATTTATAAGAGCTAAATCTCGGGCGATTTCGAATTTTAAAAACAAATTCCAACATTTATCTTTTTTTTTTTATTTAATATGATAAAATTGCTCGGAGAAATTTGCAAGTTTTGTAAGCAAACATATATAATCTCGTTGACGTTGAAGATTACAAATTAAGTCCTTGTGATCCGCTCAGTCGTTACGAAAGCAAAGAAAATGATTTTAGAGCTATTTAGGTACTAAAGAATTTATAGAAGATTTTTATTTCAGTCAGATAAAGAAATAAATATGCACATTTTTTCAATTCTTGAAAGTATATTTATTTTTGCTGTCTATATTTTATTTTTTCCTTTTTTGTTAAATTAATATATTTTTATATTAAATAACAAGTTATTCAAATTCAAAAATAAATTATTTGTATGCACTTGAGTCATAATTATTCAACTGATCCGATTGTAAATAAATTCTGCGCTTGACCTCCATTCAATATTTTTTGCTGCGAAGTATTTTTTATCGATCTTATCTGGAATGATTTACGTTTCACACTTTACAATGGGATAGGTTAGTGACTTGAAATATATTTTCTTTTTTCATCGACAAAAAGTAAGTACCAATCCAAATGTTTTTGTAAGTTCGCAACTCTATTAATTTTTTGCTCAACAAGAAAATAAACAATAGAAACAAAGGGGAAAAAAGAAAAGAAAAATAAAAAAGGAGAAAATAGTAATTAATTTAAATGTAAATTTTACATGAAAATTTTTTAAACATTGCATTATCATAAATAAATTTCAGATGCTTTAATTAATTTTTTAAAAAAATTTACAAAAAAGTATGAATTTTTCTCCAGTCAAATTATATTCTCTATGAAAATCAACGACGCATGAGAGGATGCTAATTTCGGATAGGGAGTAAACCTAGACAAAGATGGAAAATGCAACTGGCGCAAGAGATATTTTTAACTCTGGAGGATAACAAGAATGGAATTTATCAATATTCAATGGCGCTACATTTTATTTTCTTCAAAAAAATTTTTCAAAAATTCTATTTATAAAACAATTAGTTATTTAAGGTATATCTATAAATTTAAATTTTAGAAATCCTTTATGGAATTATAAAATTTTCGAAATGGGACGACTGAAAATTCCCGACACTGTAAAATTCCAGAATAAATAATTACCGAAAAAAAAATTCTCGGCATTATAAAATTGTCTGCCGACAATATAAAAGTCTCAACACTTTAAAATTCCTGACAGTTTATAAAATTCCCGAAATTAAAAATTCCTGACACTGGAAAATTCCGAACCGAAAATTGACGACAATATAAAATTCCCGAAAAGATATCCAAAAATGTTTGAAAAATATTTTTAAAATACAGAATAATTAAAACAATTTTTATTAATATTATTTAAATTATTCATTTATTTATTAAAATAATTTTTTTCGGAAATTTTCCATTGTCGGGAATTTTACAGGGTGGGGATTTTATATTACCGAAAATTTTATAATGCCGGGAATTTTATTTTTCGGTAATTATTTATTCGGGAATTTTATAGTGTCGAGAATTTATTTTATTTTTCAGGAATTTTCAGTCGCCCCTTAGATACTTCAAAATGGTTTTAAATATTAAATATTTAATTTACCAAATTAATTAATTAATTAATCAGTTACAATAAGTTTTCGGCAAATATATATTTCGAAAATTTGAGAATTTGGGGTAATTTAATAATTCGTTATTTTTATAATTCGTTAATTGTAAAATTCTAAAATAACTGAAACAACTCTTGGCACGTAGATTTACTATAAAGAATAAAATTTTATATTGTATGTAAAAGTATTTGAATTGATATAATTTTTAATTCGGCAAAGATTGTATACAGCGCAGGATAAAACAATTAAAGATAAGAAATCAAAAATATGCAATGCAATCGAGAAAAACAACTTAAGATTGTGGATAAACTTTCTTTTCCAATAAGTTTTTTAACCAACGAAGAAGTAGGTAAATAATTAGATAATAATAAATGAAAAACCATATCATTGAGTTTCAACAAATCGCCAACGTTTAAGGGCAAATAGAAGGCGTGACTTTAGCCACATATATTCCTCCAACTTTCTCGTAAATAAATAAATAAGTAAAATACATTTTGCGCAGCAGACAGCAAAGTAGATATGTACAAAGTAGAGATTAATAAACATTATTAATAATAACTGACAGCAGTAGATGCGGGTGAAAACGAAAACCCACTTGTGTGCGATCACGAGCGTTAAGTGCGTTGGGCTCGGTTAGATTTCGGATGGGGGTGACCACTTGTAATTTTTTTTCATTTAATTATCTTTTTTCACTTAAAAAATGTAAGAAAAATAAAAGTAAATATGTAAAAGCCTGAAAATGGTATTCTCTAGTTTATATCAGTTTAGATTTTACAGCTTTTAATTTATTACGCATTCTCCTTACTCGTAAAATTACATCATCCATAATATCCAGATACCACAGTAACTCTACTCGATACAAGAAAAAATTAAGACACACCCACTCGCCTTTACTCATAGCAAAAATCTCTGATTAAATCTATCGTCATTTTCATTTGTCATTTTGCGCATTTAGAAATTTCGAAAAAGGAAAAATACGAGATGTGAATCATCAGGCGGGAATATTAAAATTTAAGTACATCTCAATCTGGACCAATCGAAGTGCAACTTCACATGCAGCTAAATTGATGTGTGCCATTTACGAGGTGCGAAGTGAACATTGGCGGAGACTTAAGGGGGTTCTATTTTATTTTAAATGTATTACAAAATTGTAATCTTGCACAGGATATTAGAAATTAATAATTTATTAGTTTATTAATAATTAAAGGACTAATCAAAAATACCAAAAAAATAAATATGGAATACTCAAATTGACGAAGAATGAAAATATCGAATTATAAATGCTCGAATTTTAAAATTACCGAAACTAAAATTTATCGAATTATTAAATTCCCTCAATTCCTTAAATTGCGTAAAATGTTTTTAATTTAAATAATCAGATAAATTAATTATTAAATGTGGATTTCATTTTATAGACTTTTTAAAATTATTATTTATTAATTTTAATTAATTTATGAATAAATTATTATAAAAATATTTAATGATTAATTTACTTGATTATTTAGATTAAAATAATTTTCGGTAAACTTAAATTTCTATAATTAAAGAATTTGAAATAGTTTTATTTTATAATTCATTAATTGTACAATTCGGTAATTTTAAAATTCCGACGTATAAGGATAATTCAGTATTTTTATTTTTTGTCATTTGCGTGTTCGGAATTTATTTTTTCGTATTTTTGATCCATCCCATAATTAATCAAAATAAAATGGCTATTCAAAATATTATAGAATGGATTTACTATTAATTAATTTTAATAATAATTTTTTAAAATTAGATAAACAAAAATAACTTAAGTCAAATCCGCTTATTTTTTTTTTATCTCAGATTTCATTCTGTTGTGGAATCGGCGAACTAACACGGGAAAATAATGGGGTTAAAGCAACGATGACGTTTGTTTTCCGATAAAAAATCGTAAACATAAAATATAAACAAAAAACAAGATATATTATTTAAATAAAAGTATCTTTTAATATGTAGCATTTTATTTTTAGCACATTTAATATTTTTTTCGTATTCCCTTCGTTTCGAAAAAAAATTTAATTTTTTAACCAATTAATTATTTATATTTCTTTATATTTCCCTTTTTATTTTTAAAACTGTTTTTCATATAAAAATAAATTTTAAAATTCAAATTCTTATTTTTTTAATCTTTTTTTTTATAAATAGATATTGTGATTTAAAAATCAGGGGGAATATAAAAGGTGCAAGTATAAAAAAATTATCACGTGATAGTGGGGTGACATTGTATTATATATTAAACTATTCTGTAGGCAGTGAAATAGTTTCACATTTACGTTGGGTCACCGGAGAGAATTAAAAACCCGATACTCATTGTTTCCACATCAATGAAATCGAGTTGTTACGCTTCCTAGTTATTAATAATTCTAATTCAGTATATTGACACAACGTGATTCCAATTCTAAAAAAATGAAAATAAAAAAATAATAAATTAAAAAAATTAACAAGGTACTTAATAGGAATAAGAAAACTTAATTTTAGTGAGAATTTTAATCAGGATAGTGAAAAGAACGTAAAAAAATTTAATTACCAAAATTAAAACTAATTATGTGATTAAATTAAACTAATTAAATTAAAATGAAAAGAAAAAAAAAATACCAAAAAAAAAAACTTAATAAAAAAAGTATATTTTATAATGAGAATACTCTGAGTGTAAAAAATAACTAAACAATACCTACGAGATAAAAATATAGCAGAATATTTTGTCAATAACAAAAAAAAATTAAATTTAAAATAAAATAATTAGATAATTAGGTAAATTAATAATCAACTACTTAAAACCTTTTTTAAGTACATCGGGTTCATCAAAAAAATTAATCTGATTATTTTAAATATTTAAAAATCTAATAACTGTATTTTTTTAGTCTCAAAAACAAATAAAATATAAAACAAGTAAAAATTCCCAACCGTTTTATAAATATTAAGGGCGTGTGTTACTTACCATATGAGCAAGTTTAGATAACCCGGATTTTTTTCCAAAAATTTTTACTTTTTCAAAAAAATAATAGAGCACAGACGCCCGTATTCACGTTCTTTACGCCTGTGCACTATTATTTTTTTTTAAGTAAAAATTGTGGAAAAAACCCCGGGTTATTTAAATTTGCTCATATAGTAAGTAAAACATGCCCTTAAAAATGAATCTTGTAACCTGAAGAAAATAACGGAATTTCTTCGGTCCTTTTACCTTAGTCTAGAAGTCTAGCAGAATAAACCACTTCCTGTTGGTGAAGCTATGTGGTTTATAGGTATCCCAATCAGGATCGCGAAAATCTCAACCAAAAAAGATCTCAAAGAAAAAATGTAAAATCGGGAGAATTCCAAACATCAATAAAAATTTGAGGCTTTCATTTGAAAACTCACCTGATCGATTGGCAGGTTTGTGTAATCTGCAAGCCACGCGAAGGTTCGAAAACCATCATAATAATTCTCCTCAATCGTTGTCATAATGCGGCCGTCTCTAGACTGCCTGAGTCTGTCAGAGTGCTTTCAAGCGCCTTCATCTGGCTTGCCGGGCGGCAGGCGCCGGCCGGTTCAGGACCGTCCTTATTTTTTAAAAGACCCCTTCATTTTTTTGTCTATTCTGATAAAAAACATTTAAATTTATTATATTTACATTTATATTTCGATAAAATATATTTTTCGTTCACAAAACTCTTCGTGCTATCGGGAAAACGCGCCCTGACAAAAATTATGCGATTTCATTGTTTTTGGAGGGAGTTATTTGTTATTTACGATTCGAGGTGGGAGTGTTGATCGATTTTTGGAGGTTAGGGAGAGAGATTTTAATTGATTTTGAATTAATTTCTTTCGAGAAAGACGAGCACCTAATTTGAAATGATAGAATTATTCTTGCCAATGGGAAGATCTACTGTGTCAAAAATTAGGTAAATGTCTTATATTTTGAAGAAGTTTATCCAAGTTTACGATTGGAGATGAGGATTTTTATTCTAATCCTATTAGAATAAAAAGAGAGGGCAGTGAAAATTTAACTTGATGGATGTATTTGTGCCACTGAGAGGATTCGTGTAATCAAAAAAAAAAGCTATTTTGCATAATTGGGTGGAGATTTATTCGAAAAATGGGATTTGAGGTGGAGAGAATTTTTTTCCACCAGTTCGAAATTTGAATTGCGAATGACAAGCCAGAAATGGGTTATTTTTGGTCAAAATTTTGAAAGCTTGCTCTCTAGAGTGGCACGAATGCTACTATAATTTTAGATATCAGTTTTTGTGGAGTGAACAGAAAATTTCGGAAGATTTAAAACAATTTTTGAGGTTAAAATTACAATTTTCTTACATCTTATGCCAAATCCTTTAAAATTAATTTTGTGAAGCCGAGGAGAGAAGTGAAAACAGTTTTATATAATTGTAATTTAAAAAAACAGCACTTTGTCCTTGAAATAGTTTGTATGGTGCAATTATTTTCCCATAAAATCGAGATCTAAGGCCATCGGTGGTTTAAAGTCATTTTATGAACATTTAATTGGTCGTAGCTCATTGTTTGAAATTAAGTATGAACAATGCTTTTGATTTCGCTGTATCGCTTGCGTAAAATAATAGATTATGTATTCAAGTTCACGGTCAGTTTAATTAATCGCTCACAGCTTTTATAATTCGCTCCCACGAGGGAAAAGCTTTAATACGTCCTTGAGCTGAATTAAATAAAAATTTCCGGTATTTAATAATATTTGTTGTTAATTAAATAAAAAATAAATTTTGAATAATTGAAATAACTAAAAAGGGATTTCGCCGATTTAAAAAAAAATATACATGATTGATTCGATCAACATGCAACAATCGTACATTTATTTAAAAAATAACACTCATTGACAATTCGAGATTTTCGATTTAAATGAACCAAAATTCGATAAAATTAGTCTCAAAAAATATTTCTCTAAATAAATTCAAGCTAAAAGTACTAAATTTTCAAATATTCGATAATTTCCTATATTATTCTATTTCATATTCTATATCTATAATATTTTATAATCTTGCAGTATCAGTGTTTTATACAAGTGGTCAAGTACCCTGGTCTTTTATGTACACTACAGTACATAAATACAATTATTTATAATTTGTAACTACCACTCTATTGAAAAACTTTTATACAATATCTTAATGTTAATATCAATATAATCAATTAATTACATCACGTAATAATTATTATTCTATTTACATCATTGCGACAAGGGCCGCGAATCACAAGAAGCATTTTCACAATGATGTATAGACGTAGCAACTTTAGAGTCAATTGCTAGAATTGAAAAAATTCCAGGCAATTCACTCTTATCACAAAAGTAGCGAATAAGATATACATTTATAGTATATAAGCTCGACACAGAGACTATAAACATTCAAAATGCAGGAATGATCCGAGATTTTCTCAATTAATTAACTAAACTTCTTCGAGTTTATTAGAATATTATATGAAAACTTAGGTAGTTTTCTAGCAATCTTGATTTTTTTATCGCTTCTACAAAACGAACTACAACACCAAATATTCTGACTTTTTTTTCTATTATAGATAGTTTGAAATTTCAAGGCTTTGAACTTTCGATTTATTGTTTAATTTAGAGTCTAAGAATTTTAGTTATGTATAGTAATTTATTCTAGATCGCAATTTTGGATTTATAACCGAAGCGTAAAGATTTTAAAATTTTATATTCAAATGTATTTGAAATTTGAGGTAGTCAGTATTATATTTTGTACGCAAATATAGTGAGCACGTTTTTTAAAAAGCGATCTTCAATTTTATTACTTGATCTTGATTTTGTGTAGCTTTAACTTGAATCCCAAAATTTCAGAAAGAACTCCAGATAAAGCCGAGAGTAAAACGACTTTGGTAATGGTGTAAAAATACGGGTTCGTAGAGAGTCCAGAGATTTTGAAGGGACTTTCCAGTTCCTGTAATCAGACAATGAAATTGAAATTAATCTAAGAGCTTCGAACTTAATTCGATTAAATATTGTTTTTATGTAGACAATTTTACCTTTATCAAATCAGCCGCCAATTTCAAAACACTATTCGCTACCATAAGTTCGTCTTTCTTATGTGGTTTTTGCTCTATTTGCAAATAGAGATTAATCTGAAAATTAAATGGAAAATATCAGTTAAATATTTAGTTTAAAAGATATTAAGCCAGGTCAAATAAAAATCACACCTGTTCTGTAATAAGCACCGAAAGATTTCTGTATTTCTTATTAATTTTCGTCCCTAAAGTCATGAAACGTAGAACAAACATTCCGAGCGCAAAACTCCAGAATAAAGCCTCCACATTATATCGAGAGTGTAAACTTTCCAGGTCCTGAAATTGAATTAAAAGTAAACAAATTTATCTACGAATTAGATTTTTATATAGAAAGAAAATTTTGAGTTCTTACTTTGATGAGCTCTAGGCTAATAAAAGAAAGTAAAAGAAGAGTAATGATGAAAACTGAAGAGACGATGACGTCCACCGAACGTTGGGGGCCTCTTCTCTGCAAATTGAAAAACAATTTCAAATTGAAAATGCTTTTCCTTTACATATTTTCAATATTTTCATATTTCCAATATACATATTAAATATCTTTACCTTTAGGTAAGATCGGATGCTGAGCCACGTTTTTATATTCCGAACTTTATTCAATCTAAAATGGGGAAGATCAGATTTTCTTGCCCGCCTTGATGAAGTTAGATGAGAAAATAATTTAGCGTAAAGCAGACGCTGTTTATAAGTTCTTTCTGCGACAGCGAGCAAGAAGAAAAGAAGGGAAGAAAGAACGAGTCTTTCAAATCCTGATATCAGAATCACTGTTCGCTCCCTGGAAATATTTAAATAAATAAATAAATAATTAAATATGTACCACATTCAATTGAAAGAAAAAATTAATTCAGAATTAGAAACTCGAAATTGTTTATACATACCAGAAATTTGCACCAAACGCCACGTCAATCATTTTGCAGAGAATATCGGTATAAATTCCCACATTGTCGAAAGTCAAATCGTAGGTCAATTCAGAGCAAGTAGCATTATTAGCAACTTCCGGACTAACTCGATCAGTCAATCTTCTTATAGAAGGCATCAAAGAAAGTAAGATGGAAAGCATCAGACCTCCGTAAAAATAATCCATGCTTTCTGGCATCGATTCTACTCTTTCTATAATTGCAGAACTAATGTCCAGCACCGAAAGCTCGGCCTTTTTTATTTCACGACGAGTCCAAATCGTACACGAAACTAGAGAAATTAAAAACAATTTTATCTCTCAAAATTCATAGAAATCTTTTAGAAGTTACACGAAATCCTTTAATATTCCTAAAAAAAACTTTTGAAATCTCTCAAAATATATTTAAATCTTTTGAAATCTGATGTACACTCAAAATTCGAGTGATTAACCCCTCGTTTGATCCCAAAGAATTTTTAAACAAATTTGAAAATTAATACAAACCTCGATCGGAAGCAGCGCAACTTGGACTCAATGAAATAGAAGGAGGAAGTTCAAATTCCCAAGAAAAGGGATGTTCCACAAATTCGCTGCAATTTAAATTCGCCTCGCTTTGAAGGTCAGATTCTTCAAACTCTGAGCTGAAAATTAAAAAAAAAATAAAATCTCATTTATTTTCTGTTAAATTCATAAATCCAAAAAATGTATTTTCGAACCTGTAGCTACATTCGTCGCTATTAGTCGTGACTCCCATCCACTCAGTAGCGGAAGTAGTTGCCTCAGTAAAATGATTATTCGCCGCTTCTTCGCACTCGCCTTCCTCTTCACTCTCGCATTCCTGGACAGTTTTTCTCGATCTTGCAGGAGAAGGAACATCTCCTACCTTCTGCAATAGACACAAATTAATTTTTTAAATCCGCTCTCATCACACGTCATCTTTCTTTTTTAAATTTAAATTTACCCTTTTTATCGAGGGAAGCCAATAAAAATTTGTCAGCGACGACTATAGCTAATTTTCTAAAAAGAAATCGTGAGTAGGTTTACATATTCGAAATGAAAGTAGCAGAATAAAGCAAGCGATTATGAGGTGATGAACGTACCAAACTATTGCAGGCATCTCCATCATTATCGGAATATTTTCCACCCTTTTTCGAAGCATCGGGTGCTGCATGGAAAGTGGGAAACATGTTTTTAGTTATAGTGCCACTTCACCTTTACGACAGAGATCGAATAAGCGTTTTAGGCTTTGAAGCTGAAGAGAGATTGAACCTAGATTCTAATTTTAATAAATTTGAGTTTGAAAAACTATTTATTTGTATAATAAAATTACTAATTACATGTTCAATGCCTCTTCATTTCTAATAATAATCTAGCGCAAATCCTAATAAAGAATTAAAAATTTCGTTCCCTTTATACCAGAAAAGCGTCGAGAGACTGCAAATTCCTGTTCTGTTATTTCCACCACATTTGTTTTCGCCTCGAGTTTTTCGATCTTCTTTTCAACTACAGGTGCAGCTGCTTCCCTTTCATTATCACTAGATACGTTTCCATTTAGGCTTTCGAAACCGTCGTCGTCTTGATGAACGACGTTTCCATTTTCTGGAATTTCCGCAATAGGATCTGGAAATATTTATTTTCCATAAATACAAGCTTTTCGTATTTCACATTTGATTCTAAAAGGAAATAAAACCAATCTTAGATATAAATAAATTTAATTTTAGCTGAAAATATTTAGATTTTATATTTAAACGAGGTTAAATTTAAATAATTTAAAGCTTTCCAATTTAAAAGCCTCTGGAAATTGAAAAATACTTTCAGAACTAAAAGTATCCTGAAATTAAAAGGAAATAAAAAATGAAATACCTAGTTGTTCTTCTACTAAAGGTCTTTGAATTTCAATGAATAATGGAGAACTGCTTTCCCCTTTCACTTCATTCGTATCAATTTGTTCATGAACCGCCTCGCGTTCCTGAATATAATAATAATTATCATTTAATAATTCTCCTTTTTTATTACATTCTCAATTCTCTTATCCTTTTTAATTTTTTTTCTTACTTTTGGACAAGGAGTGGTGGCGCTTTCGATAGTGACTTTTTTGGCGAATCGGACGGAAGAGGAAACTTCCACACTGATGGCATTTCCCTTTTCAGAAACTGTATCTCCAGATGATTTAAAATCGACGTTTGTTCCTGCATTGAAAATAAATTAAAAAATTAATCATCAGCTTATTTTTATTTTTCTCAATTCTGTATTTTAAATAAAAGAGAACACAATATTAAAATTTGTTTGCAACTTACGTAAACTTCTTCTAACTCTTGTCTTGCTAAATCGACTTCTTCCGTGTCTAGATCGTCGAGATCTGTGTTTATTTTCTTCATTTGTTAACGAAGGTCCTGAGTGAGTGGAAACTATTTGCGAATGCACGATACATAAAGTCAGCATCATTGCAATTGGTATCAGAACTTCCGCACTTGATACGACCTACAGAAAATAATATACGAATTTATTTTTAAATTATTTACAAAAATAAATTATAGAACAATTGATTTATACTTTAATTTAAAGGCACTGAGTCCAAATTCTATCTCAAAATTTGATTTTTTCATTTTACTCAACAAAAATTATAACTAGATACTTTTTCGCTCTGTAGCGGTACTGATTTTCCGAATAGAATTGTGCGCATAGAGCGGAAAATGCCTAATTTGAATACTTTTTGCGTAATACGAGGAATTCAAAATGAACTTAACAATTCAATCTTTTCATAGAGTTCACTTTCAGAGCGAAAAGATATTTAATTGCAATATATGTTGAGTAAAATGAGAAAATTGAATTGTGAAGTTAGAAGTTGAATCCAACTACCTTAACTTAAATTTTCAAGTTTAGGGGATAATTAAACGATTAAAAAATAATTACTTCAGACTCGGATTCCCTATTAATAAAATTGTACAATATAAAGCAATTCAGGAGTTGTAGACTATAAAGAAGAAGAAAGAAAGCGAAGGTGTGACGACTCGTTTGTTGAATCCACCAACGACTGTTGAGAGGCAGAAATAAAAGTCTTTTTAATGCTAACCAGGCGACGGTCCTCAATCCATGTTTTGGCTTTGCTTTCGGGAAAGAGGAACCTGAAATTTCAAAATTAATTGTCGTTAAAGGAAAAATCACGTTATTCCTTTTGCACCAGATATTTATTCATTTATTTATTTACCTCTTACGAGATCCACGTCGATAAATTCGGTTTTGAGCTTTGCAGTTCTCATCGGAACATGAGTAAATCCTCCAAAAATTCGTTGCTCGACTGTTTTCTCCCATTGTTGCTTGTCATATGTGCCAATTTTCTTCTGATACCTTTTTACAAAAAAAAGTTACGAAATTATAAATTTGTAAATTATCTTTTAGATCTAGTCTTAGGCTCTAATTTTAAATTGTACTGTATAAAAGAAAAATATATATAATATGATATAAACATTATTTTAATTATAAATTTTTATTTTTAATAATCCCAAACTGAAAAAAGAAATACTTTGAAATCAAATTCGCGACTTTTGTCAACTTTTGTTTTCTGTCTGATTCTACCTCTTATAATGACAATGACAATAAACAATGACAATAAACCTCGCAAGACAACAAAGGAATTACAGAGTTGCTCCAAAGAAGTCAGAAATCAAACGAAAAATAATCAAAACACTCCCAAAATTGAAAGAGTTGAACATTTCGTAAAAACTCACCAATAGATGAGATTGTTAAGCCCCATTTTTGTCCAAAATTGAATCGCTATCGTCCAGAATTCGACGGGAGATAAGGATGATAAGGATCCTCGGCAGCCCGATCTAACCAAAAATCTGTGACCCCTTCTCGGAAGATATTCAACCTTTTAAAAGACCTTCTCGATTTAGAATGAATCTCGAAAACCCTTGTTCCCATAATACGCCTCTAGAATCGGATTCTCGAGCTTCGAATTTATCACCAAGCAGCGGAAGCTCGATAATTATTAAAAATAAATTCAACGACGATAGATAGCTTCCATCACTTTTCCTTTTTTTCTTTCTCTTTCTCTTTCACTCCACAGACTATAGCGACTAGCGAAATTATCGACCTAGAAATCCCTCCTCTGCGCATTTGCTAAATCTATTAACCATCGTAACATATCCATTCTACCAATTAAATGTTAAATAATCGCTTTCGCATTTTTAATAATTTTTTCATTCAAAGGTTGATTGATAAT
>JAUESH010000033.1:7504370-7526435 GCA_032275165.1 Synergus magnus
CACAGCATCAGAATCCCACTGCTGTTTATTTCTTTAGTCCCATAATCATCAATCATGTTTTTGTGGAATTTTGGAGACATAGTTAATCCATTTTTTTTGTGGAGAAATATACAGCAAATATTAATACTGTAATGTTCAAATTTTGTGTTTCCTATATTATTGTTGTGCCATTGACAAACGCGAATTTGGAATTTGAGGAGGGGGAGGGAAGTAAACACCCGTGCCCCCCCTGGATCCGCGCCTGGCCATTGACTGATTGACACGACACGATTGATTGACATTTAGGTGACATATAAGTTGACACGTCGCTAGGGTTTTAAACAATGAAACGTTTCATTGAAACATTGAAACTTTCAAATGTTTCACAAAATTTCATCATTTCATTGATTTCATAAAACATTGAAGGGAAAGGAGGGAATTTCTATATGCGCATGCGCGGAAATCAGATGCCGCAAATTTAAACTTGCTTTGGAATATTATTTAGTCTTTCTTTAGTAAAGCTGTCATATTTGTGAAAGTGTTGAAGAAAAGTGTTGAATTATTTCTCTAAATACTTAAAATGCTACGAGAAAGGCACTATGTTTGCATAGTTTAAATTATCCCGCCGCAATCTTTGAAACTTTCATGGAAACTTTTCATTGGACCAAAGTTTCATGAAATTTTACAACCCTGCAGTTCAACGAGTTCAACAATCCAAAATTTTAAATCTTAATTTTCTCAAAAGTGTTTAAAACCCTAAAAAGTACTTAATTTTCATTCTTTCAAATCGTGATTATTATCTTCCAGTGTCTATAAAAACCATAAAAACTGCTCCTGAACGAAAAAATTCAAAAACCAAATCAATGTACTCCGAAACCTAACCTAAAAAACACAACCGAAAGGACCGAAAGACTTTTAAGACTTTTTAAATTAATTTAAAACGATTTATTCTAAATATAAACATTTGATTATGTACAAGATTACTGTTAATCATCTTATTCATCTTCAAAATACAATAAATTTCTTCTATCCTCCAAAATCTGAAACTTAATATAAAAATGTCAATTTCTTTTTTAATGTTTTTGATTTACCTCAAATGAATAAAATAATGCAAATAATCTCTAAAATAAATGTAGAAAGTGTGTAAGATAGTCTCGAAGGTACTCCAAACCTCGAAATAGTGCAAATAAGTACAAATCTAAAATGATATTCTTACGAACCTTGTTTTTCCTTTCGTTATTTTCGTGGGTGAATAGTGTACGAAGATTTGATAAAAAGGACTTGATTGAATTGCGAGAAGAGGTTCGATCGATGTTTAATCACGCTTATTCAAGTTATCTTCGATACGCTTATCCATACGACGAACTTCGCTCGTTGAGTTGTGATGGCTTCGACACCTGGGGAAGCTTCTCCTTGACCTTGATAGATGCTCTCGATACCCTGGCCGTGATTGGAAATTATTCCGAGTTCCGGAGAGTGGCAGAAATTATAAGTGCGAGGGCAAATTTCGAGGCTAATATTAACGTCTCTGTTTTTGAGACGAATATCAGAGTTGTTGGTGGATTGCTGAGTGCCCATTTGCTCTCGAAGAAGGCAGGAATGACCTTGGAACCAGGGTGGCCTTGCAATGGGCCTCTTCTTAGATTAGCGGAAGATATGGCAAAGAGACTTATCGCTGCTTTTGATACTCCAACCGGAATGCCTTATGGTATATAGTTTAAAAATTATATTTTTATAAATTCAATTTCTTCATTTTACTCGAAAAAATATTAGAACTAAATATCTTTTCTATCTATATGCATAATTCTATTTAATAAATAAGTACCGCTACAGAGCGAAAAAATGCCTGCTTATAATATTTGTTAATTGAAATGAAGAGATCGAATATTTTGTCTAGAACTTGGATCCAACAACTTTAAATTTAAAGCTTTCATATAAAACAATTTTAAATCGCCACATTTTCTATTTTCAGGAACGGTCAATTTAAAATACGGAGTTCCAGAAGGAGAGACAAGCATAACATGCACAGCTGGAATTGGGACCTTCATCCTTGAGTTTGGAACTTTGTCCCGTTTAACCGGAGATCCTCTGTACGAGGAAGTTGCCATGAACGCTTTGATGGCTTTACACTACCATCGATCGAAAATCGGTTTAGTAGGAAATCACGTCGATGTTCTAACTGGTCACTGGACAGCCCAGGATTCAGGAATCGGAGCTGGAGTTGATTCTTATTTCGAATACCTCGCGAAAGGAACTCTGCTTTTTCAGGATCCTCAGCTGGCTGCAATATTCCATGAGCACAAAGCAGCGATCGAAAAATATATTAGGAGAGAAGATTGGCATCTTTGGGTTTCAATGACGAAAGGTCAAGTCACTCTGCCAGTTTTTCAGTCTCTGGATGCTTATTGGCCTGGAGTTTTGAGTCTCTTTGGAGAAATTGAAGATGCGATGAAATCTCTTCATAATTATCACAGAGTCTGGAAGCAATTTGGATTCACCCCGGAATTTTATAATATTCCGCAAGCGGAAGCTGGAACGAATAGGGAGGGATATCCGCTGAGACCTGAATTGATTGAGTCTGTAATGTATCTTTATAGAGCTACGGGCGATCCTTATCTAATTCAGGTTAAAATTATTTTTAGATTGAATTATTATTATCCTCCAAATTCGATTTCTTCATTTTACTAAATAAATATCAATTTAATATTATTTCGCTGTGTAGATTTACTCTTTTTTTTAAACGTACGTGTGGCTATAGAGTGAAAAAATATGTACTTTTAATACTTTTTGTGTAAAATTAGGAGTTCAAAATATAACGTTAAAACTTAAATTATTTATTTCACTTAACAAATTTTATAATTAGATATTTTTTACTCTATACGCACGGTTCTATTTGAAAATTGAGAACCTCTACAAAGCGAAAAAGTATTTAATTAAAATATTTGTTAAGTAAAATGGAGAAATCGAACACACTTAACATTTCTAAAGTTTTAATTCCAATTGTTTTATTTCTTCAGGTTGGAGTGGACGTTTTGAGAAGTTTACAGCATTCTGCGAAGACTACTTGTGGATACGCGACGATTAATGATGTGAGAGATCATCGAAAAGCTGATAGGATGGAGTCTTTTTTCCTCGCAGAGACCACAAAGTATCTTTATCTTCTTTTCGACCCTGAGAACTTTATTCATAACAGTGGAGAACATGGAGACATTATCAAAACTCCCTGGGGTGAGACTTGTTTTTCGATAAATTTAAAATCAACAGTCTTGCGATTTCTAAATCTATTTTTAAATCTTAATTTATATTATTATATATTATTATATATATTATTATTATTTATATATTTTTTTTTAAATCTTCAGGACAATGTGTCGTGGACGCTGGAGGTTACATTTTCAACACAGAGGCCCACCCAATAGACCCAGGAGCCCTTCACTGTTGTCGTCGAGTTCAGAGTGTTTTCCCCGAGAAAAAATCGACTCTCCGAAAGTTCGTTTCGGTTGAAGATCATCCAGAGGAAGAAGCCACGGATCCATTTTCGGATGAAGAAGAAGAACTGAAAAATGAATCTGAGAGAGAATCAATGGAAATAGAAATAGTGAAGCTTTCAGAAATGAGACAAGTAGTCAATCCCTCTAAGGAAAACCATTCGAAAGTAGAGGAGAATGAAGCAATCGTTGAAAATGAAGAAATAGATATAGAAACTGAGAATGTAAGTTCAGAAAATTCCAGGATTCAAGTCATCCCTCCACCGAATGTGATTTACAAAGCTGATGATAGCGAAAATATCGAATCGTACGAAATTGGAAGAGCGAGTGTCGAATATCCTTCAACGGTTTCAATTAACAATCGAAGTGATAAATTGGAGGAGGAACTTCCTAAGAAGAAATTCGAACCTCAGGCGATGCTTGAGAAAATTAGAAGAAGGAATTTATATCCGATGAACCTCACAGCGAAAATCGATTATCAGACTCTGTCTTGTCAATCGCAACCCTTTTTACAAAGGATTTCGATCGTGGGAGAATTCTTTTAGGAAAACGAGACTTTTTTAAAAATGTTATAAGGCATTTGCTTTTCTAGTCAATAATCTAGAAAAAAATTTTCATAAGTCGTAAACATTTCAACAAAATTGTTAAAAAAAAATTAGCAAACTTGTACATAATGTTAATATCTTAAATTCTTATTATTATTAATAATAATAATCTTTACTTTGTCAACATTGAAGTTTGACAGTTTATTACATAGGTTCAGTTTGTGAAATGCGTGACGAATAATGCGAGTTAAATAATAAATTTCAATTCTGTCAAATCGGTGATTAGGTATGACAGATAATTTTGAAGCAGTCTATAATTTATTAAGAAGTTTGACAGTTTATTACATAGGTTCAATTTGTGAAACGCGCGACTGATAGTACGAGTTGAATAAAAAATTTCAATACTGTCAAATCGGTGATATGACAGATAATTTTGAAGCATCCTATATTTTATATATATCTTTATCGGATTTTATTGTATCACTTTTAAATTATAATTAACGATCTTGTTTACTATAAATTCTTAGAAATTCATGTTGTTTTTTTTTAAAAAGTGAATTCTATTTTCATAATGTCAACTGTAAAGTTTATTATTGTTCTCTTTTGCCTGTGTTTTTCAATACACTTTTAAGATAAAAAATTCGAAATTTATCATCAATTTCATAAAAAAAAAAACGTTTTAAAAAAAAACTAACATTTAAATTACAGTCTTTCATTTTTTCTTCTAATATGAAAATCTCCTTTTTAAAAATGAAATTATAAAAATTTTAAATATAAAAAATTACAGATAGTAACGTATAATTTAAGCTATTTAGATAGCTAGTATTTTATAAAAACTGTGAGAATTAGTTCTACGAGTGTGTCGTAATAAAATAAAAAAAAATAAATAAAAATATTCTTTATGAAGTTATATCACCTTTTTTTTCAAAAATCGTAAGGATTACATTTTACAATAAAATTCAAACTTTATTCTTCCGCGTAGCTCCTCCGGAGTTCCTCCTCCATCGCTTCCATTTGATTGATGCTTTGTTCCTTTGTCATTTGTTCCATGAGTTCATGATTATAAGTGGAGTGAAGCATCAAGGCGAGAACTCCAGCCCTCGAGGCCATATTGGATCTGATTTGCCTTTCCTGTTCGATCAACTCGTCAATTTTTAGCCACTGTCTTACTCTCTCCATATCGATTTCAGCACGACGTAATTTTTCCCAGACGTGATGTTTAACGCAGCTTTTTTTAGGAGCTCTACAAAATTCTCCGGTGACGTCGAAGACGTTTGTCACGAGAGGACAACCGCAAATTTCCGAATCGCTGATTTTTGGATCCTTGCAGTGCTCGGGACAGAGAACTCGAAGTCTTTTACAGTAGGTGCCGTTCACTGCGTTGTAAAAGTCGCAGAACATCACCTGGCCCTCGATTCTGGTTTTGAAATTTGAACCGAAAGATTCTTGAGATTCATACTGAAAAAGAAAGAATTGAAATGGTAAATTTGATAAACAGTGGGAATATTTTTTCTGTGATTTGAATGACTATCCTGAAAAGTTTTACCTTGTTAAAACACTTTTCCATGTGCTTAATCGCATTTCTGGAACTGATTTCGTGCCCACAAGTGATACAGTACATACTCATTTCCATATCATCATTTTCATCAACTTCAGCTTTAGGGTCGATTGTTGAAAGCTTCGCTCTTTCGACAATCTGATCCAATTCTGCGTGTCTCTTATCCAACTCTTGTAAAATTCTCCTGACATCATGTTGCTGTCTTCTCACAGACTCAAGAGCCCTTCTGTTATTTTGTTCTGCTATACAAGGCGTCATCGCCCATTCCTGTAGCCTTTGTGGAAGAACCTGGTAAATTCTATTCGTGGCGAGTTTCATTCCACACTCGTCGGAACAATATTTGCTACCGACACGAGATTGTTTGGCACAGGCTGGTCCATAACAATGAATTGGAGGATCTAAATGCTCGACCCTTTCATTACTTGAGTCTCTTCTTCTTTTTCTACTCGGCTTGGAACTTTTATTGAGGCTTTTCAATTTTAGAGGATCACCAGATATGCGGCAGGTTTTCTGAACGCAGCGGAGCTTCAATCTTACGGAAGGTCCGAATTTTTTTAGATGCCTGAAAAAAGAAATTCACTATAAAAATAGAAGCTAGTTGAAATTTGTAGGCAACTGAAATCAATGGCAAAATATATTTAATTATTTTAAATTAAGTAAGTATTTTTGAACCTGCAGGCGTCGCATTTTCCGCAGTTTTCGGTACGAAGACATCCAGTGCATTCGCCACAACGTTTTGAAGATTTTTTGACGACGGGTGCGTCCCAATTTGTTATAGTTTCATGACGATGAGCGCGTTCTTTTTCTCTGTGTTTTTTGTGCTTTCTATCTTCTCGGTCGGATCTTTTCGGTTTATACTGAGTGACGAGGGTTGGATCTTCTTCTTTACAACGCTGGAAAATACGAATCGAATTTAGATAGCAATATTCACAAGTAATAACGGTAATTATTTTTGAGATCAAATACTTACGACGCAGAAGAATTGTTTGATATATTTCGCCTCCTTTTCCGTTATATTTATACAATCGCCGTGATACCATTCTTCGCAGGCATCGCAGCCTCTGTAAAAATAAAACCGAAAGTGCATTAATTTTTTCATTCTTTTTAAAAGTAATTAAAATTACAGACAAAAACGGAGTAAAATAATTATTTTATTAAGTAAATAAACATGTAATTAAGTTATTTACTTACATCATAAATCGAGAACTATCGGAACTGCGGCAGATACAATATTCTTGTCCGTCTTGTTTTAAGAGAGTTGCGATTTTGCTTTTCCTTTCGGGTAGCACAAATTGCTTTGCAATTTCTTCCCTCTGCAAAAGAATGATATTTATATTTTTTTTCTTAATATTCCTATACTTATGTACTCATTTTATGTACTAATTATATAAAAAAATTACGATTCTAAACAGAAAAAATTTCGATAATTTAAATTTAGCCATGAATAAAATTGATAAAACTGATAAACTTGACACAAGTGGCAATTCCTTTAATTAAAGCAACTTTTACTATTAACTATTTTACTAATAAAACCTCTTTATCAGTTACAAAACAACTACAAATTATGGGAATTATCGAATAACCAGGAAAAAAAAACAGAACAATATTTTTATTATCTAGGCGTAGAAGGAAATGTAATTTTTAAGTTAAAAACATATCTTATCTTGGAAAAATGTTAAATTTCGATAGCGCCAAAAATCGTAAGAAAATTGCAATTTGTTGTTTCATTTTTATGCTAAATATCTCAAATATCAAACATAACCTCAAAACTTCATTGTTTCGATAAATTACAGATTCAAAAGCGCTTACGGATAATCCATTCTGATGTTTATCATTCATAATTACTGGAAATTTGAAAAATCTCTTTAAAAATGAATAAAGAAGACTTGGGTATGAAATAACACGTAAAAATTACTGTATTCTTGCAAATTGTTGATAGTCATTGAAAATATAATCAAATATAATACTGACTCGGCAATGGTTGTCAGTCGATAATTATACCGACTGATACTTTACCATAAGAGCATTGAAATTATCTATATATAAAAAAAAGATGATTTTCAATAAAATACATAGTTGAATTTGCAACAAAAAATAGAATTGTTGAATTTTCAACCAAAAAATGGATTATCAACTAAATATTGAAATTTTCTACGAAAAAGATTATTTTCAAGTAAGAAAATTATTTATTTTTTTTTTTACCTTAAAAAGTGAATTTTCTACAAGGAAAATTAAATTTCATCCTAAAAAGTTAATTTTTAACGGAATATTTTGTTTTTCAACCAAAAAAGATAGTTATAAATGAATTTTCAACAAAATAAAAAGAGAATTTTCTTGAAAACAAGGGAAAAAATGGGAATCAATAAAAAAGGGAAAATAGTGGAATAAGGGAAGGTCTGCGATACCTGCATTATTATTAAAAGAATTGCTAAATATATATAAAAAGTTTAAAAGAATTGGTATTCGTTTTTCAGTTTCAACTCTAGTTTCTTCTTCAAAAATGAATGTTTGCATTTCCAATCTTTATTCCCCTAAATGGGTTAATATTAAATACAAACTTTAAAACCTAGTAAATTGTAATAAAATGAAAAAATTCCTCTATGAGGAAACAAAAAAGAAAATTTTCCTCCATTCAAGTAAAAGTATTTTTTTAAATGTCCGTTCTCTCAAATAGAAAAACATTTGAAAAATAGAAATGTTAATGTCAAAATAAAAATCAGCACCTTCTTATTTTTCTTTGTTGTGAAAGCATTTATTTATTCATCCTTTTTTCAATTTAAATAATAATCCAGACAAGGATTGGCGCGAACTTAGGAACTGTTTAGCGTATTGACGAATCAAAAAAAAAAAAAAAAAATCATTATAGGACTTGCGTAATTCGTTAATGATAATGACATATTTTATTTTTATCCTCCATACTTTTTCTCCTTGATTTTTCGGCTTTTTTTCATGAATTTTTGTAATTGTATAATCGTAGAACAGTGTTGCTTCCGACATGATAGTGGCATTTTTATTTGAACGTGTGCAACAAAAATGAATAAACAGCGACATATCACAGTACCGTACGCAAAGCTTTTATGGGTCGCAGATAGAACAGCTTAAAAGCCAAAAAAAGATCGACGAACCTACTCGTCGTCTTTTACATTTTACACAATTAATTAAGAAGAACGTCTCTTTTTTCTCGTTTCTGTAATAGCGTTAACATATTTTTCTTTTCTTTTCTTTTTTTTTTGTCCTTATACAACATTCTTGTGGTCGATATAATTATAATATCTCATATTTCGTCTGCTTTGCTTGATTCTGAGTTTTTTTTTAAATATTAGTAACAAAGTATTAAGTGGTGATGAAGTTTTGGACATTCGGTAAATTCAACCCCACAAAATAAACAAATAAAATAAAAACAAAGAAGGGATTTGTATAAGTAATTTTCAAACTTTATACTTAAATTTTATTATAGGCTCAATTACCGAAAATCCAAAACCCACAAATATGCGATCCAAATTTGAAACAAATGCACGTCTCGAAAACTAGGAAGTTTTTTTTTTTTTTTGTTTTATGGCAGTGTAAGGAATAGAAAAATATTTTGGGGATTTAAGTTCTGATATTTTCGAGATGTCGAAAGTTGCAAATTTTTAAAAGACTTCAATCAGAATAAATACCGACATTTACCAACATCTGGTTCTATTCTATGCTAAATAGACTTAGCATGGATCAGAATCGTCCACTTTTTTGATGTCGGTAACACAAATTTGCCAATAAACCGTGAAACTCTAAATCCTCCCTTAAATAATTTAAAAATTGACCTAAATTAAACTAAATCACAAAACCGGAAATATTTAACATTCCTTTTTTTTAAGAATCTGAGTTATCAATGAAAATGGGAGTCGTGCACTTTTTTCTCGAACTGATCGCTTTTAAAACCCACAAAGGGACTTTGGCAACATACTAAAAGTTGGCAACAATATCCTTTCGTGTATCTCTCAGCCGGGCAGTACAGCCTCTTGCAACAAATTTATTTCGCACACGCACACAGAGATTTATCACACGAACACACAGAAGCTCACATCTCGTTTTTTTCTTCAATCAATTGTAATGATAGGTTCTTCTTTAAATAATATCTAATAATAACATAATATAATAATAGTAATAGTCATCGAATAGTTTGACGATAGCCATCATAGTAATTAATTAATAATTAATAAACGTCACAGACTGCTCTTCCTCCGTATACATAGAATCATTTATATAGTTATATATACAAAACCGTGGAGTGTTTTACATGAATAACAAAGTAAATATACAGTTGTACAAAGGCTAGGATTGAGATCGTCTTTTACTCGGTTATTAGCCCCACGATCTTTTTTGAAATGCCAGAACTGAGACTAAATTGGAAGAAATAATTTCTTCTAAAGAAACGATTTTTTATCGAATTGAAAACGAAGCTGAAAAACTTATTGTCTTTTTTTTACATTTACATTTATTTAAGTATTATATAATTTTACTTGGGAGACCAACTGAGTTGGACTTTGATTTATTCTTAAGTATCTTCATTTTTATTTAATTAAAGAATCAAATTCATTTTTGATTTGTTTGTATTTCACAGCATTTAAAATTGAATTAACTTTAAGCCTAATTAATCGACAAACACTCAAATCTAACTTTGAATTCTCCAATCAAATAATTTTTCGGTCCCAAAAAAAAAAACATTTAATCGGGCCGATATTTCTTAAACTTGGCAATCGATGTAAAAAGAAAAAACCTTTCACCGATTTTTAATGCCCAGGAAGTTAAATCACCAAAGACGCATTTCGAATTTTCATCCAAAGTTTGATCATTGAAATTTTCCGTGAAAAATCCTTCGGATAAAAATTCTGTCATCTTTTCCTTATGAAAATATTCCGCGAAATATCTTAAAATAAGAATTCTAAACCGATTTTTTAAAACTTAAATCCAAGAAATTCTTCATCAATTTACAGTCCGCGACTCTCGAAATCACAAAAAAAATATTCTGCTCCTTTTTCTCGAATTTCCGGGAATGTACGCGAAAAAAGAACTGTGCAATGACTTTTACTATTAGATTTAAAACTTGGATTTTCTTCTTGATGACAGTAAAAATCCTCTCCTACTTGTTTTCTCCCCGAAAAAAGAAAAAGGAAAACAGCGCCAGGCCGTTTCGTGCTTCCTGAAGCAAAAGTCCCATAGAAAAAAAAAAAATAAATAACGTACCTTGGCGATAAAATTGATTTTTTTTCTACTTTTCATAGTCTAAGTCTGTAATAAAAACGTTATTTCGTCGCTGAAAGATTTTTCGAAGCTGTACCACCAAATCGAATTTTCCGGAAGGCCTCGCAGAATCGGGTAAAACTGAAAACAAAAGCCGAAAAGCGAGGCCTCGTTTACATTTCGAGTTTTGAGCCTCCGGAGAGAAAATCGACACGAAGTTAGAGTTGCGAATTTAAATTAATTTATGATTAATTAGTGTTAATACTAAAACAGACACAAGACAATCACGTCGCAATCCTCGGACCACTGGAAATTCAAAATTGGAACGAAAATCTCTGGTCAGAAATTTTTCACTAGATATTCGGAAGTTTTCAAATTTGGTAAAATTAAATTAAAGGCGCTAGAGGCGTTTAAAAAAAAAGATTGAATGGAGTTTTATCACTCTAGTGTATCAAAAAGTCTTAATTTATATTTTAATTCACACTTGAATTTTTCTTCTCTTAGCAGAAAAAATCGGAATTTTTTCATTTTAAGGAGGCGAAAATTCAAATTGAAAGGCTCCTATTTGGAAGAATAATAATTTTCTACCAAAATTCGAAAGCATTTCGAATATATGACAAATTACAAAATCAAATTCTGGGTTCCAGGATTGCGAAATGTTTGAGCAAAGCTTATTGAGGACCGCGATTAAAAGCGAGTCCTTTTTAGTAGATTCTGCATAGTTTTGTGTCCCTTGAGATTGCTGTTCGAACTTCGAACGACTCAGACAAATTGGAAGGACGCGAGGGTCTTATTACATACTGGAAGAACACTTGATAATCCCTTTTTGTCCAATCGTCGATTTTCCCCCACGAAAAAATAAAAAAAACGAAAGAAAGAAAAAAAAAAAAAATAAAAGAGGAAAATATTCGAAACTTCCCATCCAGCGGGCATTCGATACTCGATCCTTGCCATTCGACATTTTTACACAATAAATATTTCGAGATTCCAATCTCGTAACTATGTTGGCTAAACTATCCTTAAATTATTTTAATAATATCAGTAATTCACAATATTAATTAATATTAATAATAATCAACATGCAATTTTAAAATCTTTAAAATAAATATTAAAATTAAGTGCTGCTGAATAAAAGTTGATTTCTTTCTTTTCTTTGATTCTCAGACGTCGCGATTAAAGATTAAATTTTTATTTTTAGAGAGAAACGCCCAACGAAATTACGAGATTCGAGTTTCCAAAATTTTTTTTCCTCAGAAATCGCGAATGAACTTTGAATTAAAAAGTAATCCGATCTCAACTTTTCACTTCCTTCAGATTTTAAAGGCGCTCTTAAGTTAAAAGCGTTCCAGTTTATGGCGAGTATTTCTTACAAAGCTGAAAAATTATCTTATCCTCATGAACAAAATCCTTTTTAAACGTACACATGTCCCAAATTTTCCTAATTTCACTTAAATTTTAATTACCTTTTTTTCTGATATTTAGATTTGAATTGTAAACTAACGAATTGACAGAAAGAACCGACAAAAGACGAGGGAACGCGCAGCGTGAGAGTTCCCGTCCCCCTTCATTTAAACATTCCATTCACTCGACTAAAGCATTTCTATCAACGAAACTGTCTAGCTTTTCCGCGATATGTACATGCACTCTCAATTAATTAGCAAATTTCAAGTTCGAACAGCAATCATGATAGGACAAGCGCAACGACAAATCTACATCATTCGTATCTCACATATTCTCACGCTCGCAAGAAGAACATATTTCGGATGATCTTTACATAGAATTAGCTGTAAGTTACATCTTAGTCTTTTAAATAAGCGAGTCTGTGTAAAAACGTTGCAACCCTCGCACGAACCGACACACAAAAATTCAACATCTCTCTCACTTTTCTTCTTCTACTTTTTCTTCTTCTTCATTCAATCTCTTGCAGTTCCTTTTTCTATTTTTACAGACACCAAAACCGTCAATTTTCCTTTCTCTTCTCTTATTTCGTATCTCTCCTTTTCTTTTTCTTCGCTCCTTTTCTCTCGCTCTCTACTTCTAATTATCTAAGCGTAATCCAGCTCGCGAGTAACTAGAATTTAGAGTTCTAGAGATTTTACATTTCCCAATCACGAAAGAGGAAACTACGAGAGCAGCAGAGTCTCGAAATTTACAGGGATGCTTCAGTATTTACATTTTGCATTTTTCATTTTGCATTCTACATTTTCCATTCATTCATGACTTCTAGATTGCCTCTCTAGACTTCACATCCTTCGCATCTAGACATTATATTTTCAAATTCCAGAATATACTGGAAGGAACTGTACAATGAATTTTGATTAGCTGGCACTCCTGGGAGTCGGATCGAATTATTTTTCAAGTTTAGAGACTTTGAAGTTGTCTGAACTTGATTGTATTCCCTTCTATTGGTTTTAGTTTCCTGGTTTCTGTATCTTTTTTTAATTTTTGAGGATGCAAGTACCCGAGAGCAATATCTGCTCTAAAACTTTTCGACTATTTCACTCTTTTATGTACAGTTTTTTTTTACTACCTGAGGCACTCATTGCGCCACTTGGCTTTCGTTGATCCAAAATGAAGGGTTTGAATCAAGAGTGTAAAGGAGGCAATTTTTCATCGCGGTATATATTTTCATTTTCTTGTTTGATAAATAAAACTAGCTTGAATGCTCGTTTATTCACTTACTTAGATACTTATTTATATCTTCTTTCTTCATTTTTCGTTATTCTTTTTTCCTCTCCATTCGCGTTTTCACCTGTACAATCGACTTAGAAATGTTTTGAGGAAACACCAGATTAAGTTCCGGTTCCCGACAGACGCACTTATTGTAATTAAATTAATTACACACTATCGTTCAGTCGGCGGACTCTTGAAGATGTGTTTTTTTTTTAAATTAAAGCACTTTTGTTGAGTTTATCGTTTTAAGTTTTCGGGACGAACTTCACTGTCCACTATAGTAACGAACACGACCTGTTGCTGTCGTCGCTGGCATTTCTTTCATCACGTCTTCCCATGCTACAATTAAAAAAGAAGGAATTAGTTTATTGAATTTAAGATTAAGAGAATAAATATAGTAAATTTAGAATTTATTACGTAACGCTTTTTCAACGATTTCTGGACTCTCTATATTTTTACTAATATAACGTATAAGAACTTATAATATTACTTTAAACTCGACTTTTGAGTGTACACCAAGTTTCAAGGGATTTTTACAGGAATGCAGACGATTGCAAAGGTTTCAAAACTTCTTTATGTGATTTTAAAAGTAATAAAGATTTTAAGATGTTTCACGATATATCAATATATTTGAAGGGATTTTAATTGTTTTTCGTGGGAATTCGAGATATTTCTAAAGAGATTTCCGTTAAAAATTGACTTTTTAGATTGAAAATTAAATTACTTTGGGTAGTAAATTCATATCGATTCGTTGAAAATTTAAATATTTAGTTGATATTCTATCTTCTTTTGATAAAAAATAAACTATTTCTTTGAAAATTCATTTTTTTTGTTGATAAATTAAATATTCAGTTGAAAATACATTTTTTTATTCAAAGGAATCCAAATTTTGAAATATTTTGGGTATTTGTAAAACTAATTTACATAAAAACCAACACCGGATTGTGAGGCATGGATTTATCAATTTTAACTTTTACGCATTCCAAATTCAATAAGTTGAGATTTAATTTAAAGAATGTGAAACTGAAAGATTTTGAGTTAAAATTATTAAATGCACTTAAAATTTAATGGTTTCGAATTAAAAACGTTTTTAATTAAAAAGGATTAAACGAATTTAATTTGAAAACATTAAAAATTGAATTATTCGAATTTCAATCAATTTAAATCCAAGTCATGATAAAAAAAACCAACTTCTGAGGTAGGATTTTTTTGTTTTTATAAATAAATTTTTTAATACTAAAATATAATATTTAATAACTTTAATTAAAGTTTATTTTGTGGCCGCTAAAGACATTCGATAATTACCATAAGATTAAATTTAACTTTTCGTCAACTTTACATTCCCAATAATAAATATATTTCTTTAAAACTAGGCGATCTATCTCCCTTTCTTGCAGATGGAAATAGATAACCTAATTCTAGCGCAAAAATATTTATTATGGCGAACTTAAAGTTGACGAAACTAAATTTGCGCTTATGGTAATAACAAATGCCCTTTAAAAAGATTTTAAGTTTGAATTTTGATTCAAATTTGATTTCTTCATTTATAAACGAAGATATCTAATCGTATTTGGCTTTTCTGAGTAATTCTCTTATTTCTATTATAAAAAAAAAAAAAAAAAAAACAGCTCTAAATTTTACAAAAGTGCCCTATATAAAATCAAAAACCACTCACCCAGTCCAACGAACGTGACAATCTTATCGTGATTGTAATTCTGCACGTTGACATTTCCCTCCGGTGCCACATATCTCGCTGAAAAGTCCTCCTTGGGTGGACTAATATATTTATCCATATTAGCAGGTGGCACAGCCGGTGGCGGACGAATGAAAATCGATGGTGGGTGGTACCTAAAAACATGCGCCATATTTGGCGCAGTCTGCACCACGTGTGCAATTGGCATCCCATGAGGAACAGGATGTACCGGATTCATATGGAAGGTTGGCGGGAATTTATCATAAATCTTCACATGATTCGGAAACGATGGCGGCGGTTGACTAAAGTTCGGCGGGGGCTTATTAAACGGGGGAACTCCTGGTGAAAATACAGGACTAGGCGTAGGAGTTTCCTCCGAATCCTCCGACAGAAGAAGCTGTTCATTGATTTCAAACCCAAAAGTGAGTTCACTCGAGTCCGAGTTTCTCGAATTATCAGAACTCGTCTCATCCAAAAGAATCACAGCAGGCCTTTGTTGATTTTTCTTCTGCTCATTCATTTTTTGTTCCTTATCAGACTTGGAAGAAAGATTTAGCTCCTTCGGTTTCTTATTCTCAGAATCTTCCTTCGTATTTCGAGGCTGATTCGATTTAAGGTGCGTCTGATCTTTCAAATTCAGAGCCTTAGTGAGCTTCTCACTTTTTCCCAGAGTGTTGGAAGCACTTTGAGTCCAAGGTTTCCCCCTGGGTTTTGATTCCGGTTCCTCGTTGTGCAGGACTTTCTCTTGATTCTGAGTCGTTTTGATCTCTTGATTTGGTGATATTTTTACTTCGTGGTTTTGAGATATTTTTATATCTTGAACCACTTTTTTCGAAACTGGCTCTTCGTGCTGGGGATTCTGAAGGATGGGGTTCCTCCTTGTGCGGGGATTGTTGCTTTTCGAGGAGTCTTTGTTGCTCTCAATGGGATTGTTATTGTCGATCTCGATTGGATAGTTGATTATCGAGTTGGCTAGTTTTGGCGGCGCCGGGTTCGTCGGCGTCGTCTCGTTGGAATTCGGACTAGAGTTGTTGCTCGTTTTGTTATCCTGCAAGTAGAAAAATCACTCAATAAATATTTAAGACTCATATAACAGTTTTTTCAAACCAGAAATTACCCGGATGTATCTTATAATTCTAATGTCAATAACTTTTCATATGATTCAACTTTAAAAAAGGTGAAAAGGTGACAAATTCACAAGATGAGTGAAAAAAAAGATCCACAATACCTGCGTCAAGCTTTGCTGCATCTTCTCGATGTCCTGCACGTACTTGAAGACTTGAATATTCTTATTAAAAGCTTCTTCGCGAGCTTCAGCTTTCTTGTTTTCTATCTTGGACTTCATTACAGGAGAAAGTGGCTTCTCGAAGCTGAGGCTGAGGCCCTGCACGTGATTTGCCTGTGCAAAGTTGTGCTGTTTCGATCTCCGATCCGAGTGCTGGAGTTCGTCAAGACTCGGGTAGGAATCATGAGGTAATTTGTCAGGTTCCGAAGTCGTCTTTGATGGAACGCTCGGCCAGTTCGAAGTGTTCAAAACACTCGGGACTATATTACTAACGCCGAGGATCGAGTTCGTCATATTTATGGAAGCCATGCGAGCTATATCTGCATAACTCGCTTGTGGCGTTCCTCCCGAAGAGTTTGCCGCTTTTGTTAGATTGTGCTTTTGCGTGTTTGATGTCACTGGAAGAGAATGCACCGAGTCCAGGTCGCTGCTGTCCGATTTATCACTGAAAAAATAATCTCAGTTAATCTATTCCTGAATTGGAACAAAAACTCCCCGTCTTTTATCATCAGTTTGCTTTTTAAAGAGAGGATATGTTAATTAAAAGGTAGATGTAATTTGTATAAATATAAATAATAAATACCTAGGAGGCATGCTGCTCGCGGATTTCCTCCTCAGTTCTGGAGAGAGTGGCGTTCTATAATCGTTAGAGAATCCCCTGGACCTTTGAAGATACGACCCGGAAGTTGACAAATTTTGTGCCCTACTGCCACTTGAACTTCGCCTTTGTTTTTTGCTCTTTTTCTTTTTAGTCACGATGAGAAACTCAGGCTCAGCTTCCGACTCTGTTAAATTAATTTTTTTCGTGGAATTCCTGCGAGTTGTGTACTCGTCCCCGGTGTCGTTACAATAAATAGACTGACCTTCTTCAGTTCCCCAAGACCTCCGATCGCCCCGAGAATCCACCGCTGAATCCCCGGTGCTCCTCTGTTTCGATCGACGAAGGGAAATGTTTATCGCACCTGGAAAAAAATCATTATCTAAATTATAAATGACAAATGATAAATTTAAAGAGCCTGAATTTCTATTTCAAAAAGACTTACTGTGCTGACTGGAAACACTGCTGGCGCCACTGGAGCTGGTACTTTTCTCAATAGTAAGATCCTCGAGTTTGGTTTTCGAAATCTCTTCCAGCGAGTTTGATTTGTGAAGTTTGGCAGGAATCTGTTCCCTTTTCGAGTCTTTCTCTCTGTTTCTAGGTTTCGCTCCAGAATTGGCTTTGACTCTTACGCTGTTACCAGTCTTCCCCTTTTTGCCCTTTGATTCTTTATTCTCGATAAAGTTCAAGAGACTATCGATGTCTTCGGTGTTTCGGTGACCTTCGACTTCTCCAGCTTTATAAACAATTACGTTAGGTTCCTGGGTGTGCTTTCGGCGAACCTTTTTTCGTTCTCCATTGTTGTAACCTTGAACTGCATTTCCATTCTCATCTAGTGACTTTTTCTCTGCGGACATGGATGAATCCTTGACTGTGATATGTTGGGCTGTGAATCTCGAGACTGCTTCTGCAAAAATGAAATTTTCGACTTATTTCATTTACTCAGTAGGGATTTTTATTGATTCTTGATATTACAGGCTTCACAGCACAAAAATCTCAAAACAAGGGAAATAGAGTAATTTTTTTTTCACGAAAATAAAGGAATAATAGGGGAATACATTCCTTGGAATCATATTAATACAGGTACATACTATATTCATTTCACTTTGAAACGCTTTAAAAAAAATTTTAATTTTCAACCAAAAGGTGAATTTTCAACGGAATGGTTAATTAATTTTATTAATTACTAATAACTGATAATCATTATTGGGAATAGCTCTAACTAAAAAAATGAAGCCTAATATTAGAATAATATAAAACCGTAAAAAAAAAACTAACCCATCGCAAGATTTGGAGACGACCATGTAACTGGCATAACCGAGTACATGCTCGGTACTATGACTTTGCCCTGTGTTGATGTATTGGACGAAGAGGAAGAATTCCCAAGAACGCGAACACTATTGTATGTCGTGAACGGAAGTGCGCTGGACGCATCCGAGCCATTGATAGCAAGTTTCGAGGACTTTTCTTGCTTGACGGTGTGTTCGCGAAACGGAAACTCAATCGTGGTGTCAACTGGGGTTTGAGCGATGTCGAAGGTGGCGCGCGTGATGAACTGAACTGGTTTTCTCGGCTCGATTATTTTCATTTCGGTGCCCTCATCCTCCTCCGCTTCGATGGAGCGGGGTCGCTGGACACCCCCAACCGAAGCGGTCGTGTTCCTTTCATTGCTGCCAGCCACCTGCGAAACAAATTCATCAATTAAATACTCCTTAGCCGCAAAACATTAATCAAAACTTTGCGCTTCTCTTTTTCATAGAATTTTTAAGGAAATCGCGAGGGATTTATTATTTTATGAAAACTGTTTAAGGGATTTGAGGACAATCTACACCAGATAAATGAAAAAGCATTTGACCCGTCAGGAATTTCGATTCTGGTGTTTTTTCCTTCTTTTTACATGGTGACCACATTCTCTTAAAATTTTTAGAAATACTTTAAAATTCTACGATAATATTTAAAATCCCATAAAACCTCTTGAAATTCCTTTAAAATTTCTTAAAATCTTTTAAAAATCATAAAAATCTCTTGTAATCATTAGAAATCTTTAGAATCTCAAAGAATACCTAGAACTTCTTTATAATCCTTCGAAATCCTCGGAAATCTTCTAAAATCTGTTAAATAAAATATAAAAACTATATATATAGTACGAAAAAATAACATAATTACCTTAAATATCAAACTGACATAATTACTAATAATCAGTAACATCGACAAAAAAAAAAAAAAAAAAAAAAAATGACAAAGATACGCGACAAGTGAACTAAACTTAGGAACTTCAATGTGGACAGACATAATGTATGAATGAATTTATCGTACTCTATTATTATTAATATATATCAATTTCTATTTTCCCTAACAACTACTCGCATTTCCCTGACAACTTTTTTTCTCAGACATTTCCCTAACTTTGCTGATATGTGGCCGCCCTAATTTTTTGTAAGAGAGGAAGAAGCGCTTAGTTTTAAGATTGGATCGACTCGTTTTGTACTGGAACTGCCCTGACTTACAAATTGGTTTGAATCGACTTGATATTCGAGCACCTTTTTAAAGATGTCCGTGTAGTTCTTTACACGACGACGAAAATTTACCTCAACATCGCCCAGATCGATCACCATGTAATCTCGTTTATAGTCTGGGGGCGGGTTATCCGATTCAAGCATTTCATTTGTCCCTTGTTTTCCTCGACAGTTCCTCTTTTCTCGAATCTCGCTCTCGACTTCACACGCACCAACGCTGCAGCTGCTTTCACGTTTCGGTTCCTTTTTCTCCTCTTTTTCCTCGAGCTTCGTCTTTGAACTGCTGTACGAGGATTTTTCTAGGGACTTTGCCTTCTCCTTCGTTGCCCAGTCGTAGACGGCCCTCTCCTCCGAGAAACGCTTCTTGCACAAAAAAAAATATCAATTAGAAAATCATCTTTACGAATATTATTTTAAAGAGATTCTAAATTATTTCAGTTATAATATAATTTAATATTATAACAAATAATTCGTTTTCCCAAAAACATTTGTTCCCTTCAAACTTAAAAAAAAATAATAATTAAGATTGGGAGGATTTCAAGTCTAAAATAAACATTTAATTTTGTAGGCTGAATAATCACAGTGGTTGCTAAAATCTAAAAAATCCGTTATTGAAATTAAAAAATACAAAGATGTTCAGAAACGCGTAATTTCACTTGAAATTTTAAAGAAAAAGTTGCTTTGAGTAAATGAAGTAGCTTTAAGTAGCTTTAGACTTAGAAAAGTAGCAAAAAAATATCTAGTCGCAAAAAAGTACAAAATTATCAGATCGAAGTCTGCGATATACCTTTTTATCAAAGACCAAATCTAGATTCGCGAGGGAGGCGAGTGTGTGAGAAGCGTTGACGTTTGAAGGAAGAGACCCGCCTTCTCTTTGCCTGGCCGAAACACTCGGACCTGTGTGTTTTTTCCCTTTTCTCCTGACACCTCCGTAGGTATGACTCGATCCGGAAGTCAGGTACGCGAAGCTACTATCGAATTCAGAATTAATAGGCTGAGCGAGATTTTGCAAGGAACCTCCGTGGGTTAATCTTTCGGAAACGGAGTCCCTTTTGTGTCTTCGGCGATTCGAGCCAGGGAGACAACGAGAATTTGCAACCGCTCGACGTCCTTCCTCGGTTTCATCTGCCTCAGCCTCTTGAAGAAGCTCCTGAAAGAACAAAGACTAAATTAGAGCCAGGAAAAAGTGAAAAATCTTTAAATAAGTTAATCTAATTCTTTTTTGAATCTGATGGGTTGAAATCTCTTGAAAACTCATAAAATCCCTTAAAATTCATTTAAAAAAGCTTTTGGTATTTTAAAATTCCTCAAAAAATTTTGAAATCTCTTAAAATAACACGAAATTCCTTAAAATTCCTAAAAATCTTTTGATATTCTTTAAAATTCCAAAAAATCCCTTTAAATTTGTTAAAAACATTTTTTGATATTCAAGAATATATTTACCTCCGTTTGGTACAGAAGGAGGCAAATAGCCTAGTTTTACCAAAAAATATTTATTATTGCGAGCGTAAAGTTGGGGAAACTAAATTGCCCTTATGGTAAAATATCACATGTCCTCAAAATCAATTAAAAATGAATTTTGAGTGATATGAAGTCTTTTCAAGGAATTCCTTGAAAAATATATATTTTTAAATCTCTTCAAAAATTCCCTGAAATCCCTTAAAATCTCTCAGAATCTCTTAGAATCTTTTGAATTTCTTATAATTCCGTGAAATCTTTTTGAAATCCCTTGAAATTTTTAAAGTCTTTTTTTTTTCTAGTGTAAATCTTATTTTCAATTTTAAAGAAAATAATAATTTTATTAGAAAAATATTACCTTGAATAAATCAGATTTTCCTTCTCGATCTTTAGGACGTTTGTAAGTTATAGCTTCGTCCAATAATGCCCTTAGTTCTCCTTCATTCAGAGTAGAAAGAGTAGCAGGTTCCTCCTGAAATAAACCAAAATTAATGAAAACACTTGAATGAAAAAGAACATTATCTCGAGAATTTAAATTAGAGAAGAGAATGCAATTTTTTCTAAAGTCTACGGTTAAAACCTTGAAAAGAGCGAGTCCTATATCTCCTTTTTCATGATTACAGAGCAAAAAAAATTAATTACATAAGACAAGAAACAATACTGTCGTTAAGTGCTTATTTTCAATCGTTCATTTCTTCACGATCTAACTATATCGACATTTAATTTTATTATTGTAGTTTCGACTTGATCGTTAAAAGTCGCTTTCGTGTTAAAGTGAACATTGTACGTGTTCAAATTTTGCTGCGTCATTCAATATGCATTTGGCTTGTACCACGCGTTTTACGAATGTATATAAAGATGCAAACAAAGGTTTGAGAATTGGAAAATAAAACTCAATGTGTTAGTTGAGATTTTTTTTTAACAAAGCAATTTTCTCTGAAAAAGTAAAAAGAATCCGGAAAATTCTCCTCTCTAGATAATAATTGTAAAAATCCAAATTAGGATTCGATTTTTAAATTACAACTTAGTTTCAAGTTCTAATTTAGCTT
>JAUESH010000033.1:7535544-7567290 GCA_032275165.1 Synergus magnus
CTAGATAATAATTGTAAAAATCCAAATTAGGATTCGATTTTTAAATTACAACTTAGTTTCAAGTTCTAATTTAGCTTCTAAAACCAAATTTGTTTCTGAATTTCAATTTAGCACTCTACTTTAATTAATTTTCTATAATCAATTAAAACTTGTAAATTCCGATTGCTACATTTTCTAATTTAAGTTTTCAATTCTAATTCAGTTCTCATTATTCCTTTTATTCTAATCTACTATATCCCCACTTTAGAACTTTAAATAGTTTAATGGAATTGAATTTCGAAACTTGTTTAGTTTCTGAATTCGAAAATAGAAAAAAATTCAAAAGTTTACAGTTTTCCAAATCAAAAAGCTGGACTTTATTTTCTTTTCTTTTAATGATAAATTGTGCAGAATTAAGGCCATTGCTAGTTATCCGATCCCTACCTTACCGGCATTTTTTTTCTTGCAATGCTATTTCTACATTTATTGAGGTATCGAGTTGAAAATTTCTAAAATTAAAGTAAAAGAATTAAGGTACGTTTATCTGGTCCTAAATATTTACATTTATAAAAAAAAATTATTTTGAAATTTTTTGTTGTAATAAAAATTTAGGACCAGATAAACGTACCTTACCATATTTTCTTTAATTTAGAAATTTTCAATTTGATATCTCAATAAATTTAGAAGTGACATTGCAGAAAACAAAATGTCGGTAAGGTAGGGATCGGATAGATAATAAATGGCCTTAAATAAGACTCAAAATATCGAGTTCTCAACGTGATTAACAGGTGGAGAAACAAATCCAGAAAGGTAAGAAAAAGACGTTCTTATAATTTAGCCTCAAATAAGGAAAGTATGCCGTCTTCGCGACCCAAACTTTTATAGATGTGATTCCAAATTTGGAATTTCACGTACATTTACCAGTCCCAATCAGATTTGCCCTTGTCTCTATTTGAATCGTTGAATATCTTCCCACAATCTGTGACTTAATTACACCTTTCAAGAAAGAAAAAAAAAATTAAGGGTGTTGGATCCAAGTTCAAATTTCCAAATTCGAACTCTTTGTTTTATTTAACAAATAAGTATATTAACTAAATATTTTTTGACTCTGTAGTACTTATTTTTTAATGAATTATTTTAATTCTTTTTACGTAAAATGAAACCATTGAATTTTGAGATTAGATTTCGAATTCTACGTTTTACGCAA
Source organism: Synergus magnus (assembly GCA_032275165.1). Lineage (NCBI taxonomy): Eukaryota > Metazoa > Arthropoda > Insecta > Hymenoptera > Cynipidae > Synergus > Synergus magnus. The sequence continues at coordinate 7,536,731 of JAUESH010000033.1, forward strand.
AAAGCAATGAAAGTAAAAGTTTTTTCGCTCTATACCCTTACTTATATTTCGAAAAGAATTTCGTCTACAGAATAAAAAGGTATATAATTCTAATATTTGTTGAGTAAAATGAGGAGATTGAATTTAGAGTATAGAATTAGAATCCACACTCTTAACTTAATTTCCTCGAAAAATGTGGGGTTTCATTTTAATGAAATTTCCGATAAATAAAGAAAAGTTACGTTCCTGAAAAGGATGTTGACAACTGATAGTCAGTCTATTGTAAGAGTTTCTGAAGGAGAATTTGAATATCTTTTATTTAGATCAGAATTAACTATTTTGAAGGTTGATTTTTGAATTGCTATTTATAACGAATAATAAAAAGCAATATTTAAATTAGAATTTAATCTAGAACGAGAGATATTGTTCGCAATTTAAATTCTTAATAAAATCTGACTTCTTTGTTAATAGATACTTATTTCAATCATTCAAAAAAGAAAAAAAGTATCTAAAAGTGCTCGAAATTGAAAGAAAAGTAAATTTTATAATTTTGCAATTAAAAGCACTTCCAAAATTTTCAGGATCAACAGAACAGCTTAGTGTAAAAGTTTATAAATCTCAATTTAGAATAGGTCCTAGATTTGAGACCCACTCAGCGAAATAAAAAATATATAATTAAACTAAATTAGTGAAATATTATCAAAAGTAAAAGAAAAAGTAGTTCACGTGGGATTAGAGCGATGGATAAATTCCGGGAGAGAATTTAAGGTTTCACTTATTGGATCAGTTCAGATAAAGCAATGTGGTAAAACTAAAATACTCTTTTGCAGATAACCACCAGACTTTCACAATTGTCATCTTATCAATTTATTCCTAATTAATGAAAGAAGTCTCTCGTTTTTCACCAGCACTAAAGAATAAAATATACTAATTGCTCTTCAAATATGTATTCTACAATTCTTAAAAATTCCAGAGTTAATTTTATTCCAGAATTTAAAAATTACGCAATTTGATTGATTATAGTTAAATGTATATTATATAAAAATAAAAATATCTGATGATTCAGTAACATCTGCAATTTTAAATTTATGCAAATTAATGAAACTAAAATTCGCTGGACAAGCGAGAATCGTTGTAGGGGGACAAAGCTTATCATATCTTTATGGTTGAGCGTGTGGCTAAAATATATTTTTATCTGAGACGATAAAGTCCCGATTAATAATTAAAGTAGGAAAAAAATGAAAAATAATGAAAATGAAAAAAAAGGTTTTAATCCTAATCGTAGATTTTAAATAAAATTATATTCCAAACTCGAATGAATTTAATTTAATTTCTGCGATTCCAATCTCAAATTAAGATTTTCTGTATTTTTAAATCATTCCGGTTTCAAAATTCTAGGTCAATTTTTGAAAAAGTTTCATTCAATTCAGAGCAATTAAAAATTTCAATAGTAGTTAAAGTCTGAAAGCTTAAAAAATATTCCAAATGGAATAATTGCAAATTGAAATCGTTTTAAATTAAAAATTTTTTAATAGAAATCATGCGAAATCATTTTAGATTGAAATATTCCAAATGATTTAGTTTCAATAATAAATCATTCAAAATTGTACAACTTTCAAACAAAAACTGTAATAATTTATTTAAAATTTAAACTAAAGTTTCAAATTTTGTCGTTTCAAATTCAAATCGTTAAAAAATGTATAAATTGAAATTTGAACGTCATTTGAAATATAAAAAATAAATATAAATATAGGGAGAACATCTTTTTGCCGAAAAACCACAATCGCGAAAATGAAAAAATACGAAATTTCAAATTCCCGAATAAAAATAGTATTACCCAAAATGTTTATTAACGAAATTTAAATATGTATACCGAAAATATTTATTAACGAAACTAGAAAATTACCGAAATTTCAAATTGCCGAAAATATAAAATACCCAAATTTTCAAATTCCTGAAAATTTCTTTTCAAAACTTTTGTTCAAAATTTCTCTTCATAAATTTTTCTTCATTTTATGTTTAAAATTTTTATTTTAAATTTCTCCCGAATTTTTGAAAAGAAATTTTAAACAATAATGCTGGAGAAATTTTGAACACAAGTTTTATACGAAAATTAAAAAAATTTTTGGAAAAAAGTATTTATTTCAAATTTTGGGAATTTGAAAATTCCGGTATTTTTTATTTTCGAGAAATTAAAATTTCGGTAATTTTCTACTTTCGCTAATAAACATTTTCGGTATACTTAAACTTCGTTAATAAACATTTTGCGTAATATTATTTTTATTCGGGAATTTGAATTTCCGGAAATTATTTTTTCAGTACTTTTTCACATTCGAGATTTTGGTTTTCCGGCAAAAAGTCTAAATATATTTCAAATACATATAAATTTTTACCCAAAAATCACCAAAATGAACATTTTCAGCCTCAAAGCCTAAATTTCAATACAAAGCCAAAAAACTCAATTCGTATAAATCCCCTAGCGAAAGCTTCGGATTGAAATTCATTCTGAACCAATCCGAAATTTTCCGAACCATTCCGGAATTTGTATCCGAACCAAACAGTTTCATTCCGATCTAATCTGAAGGAAATTTTCAATCAGAATTAATCCAAGGCCCATTAAAATTCAATCCGAATGAATCCGGTTAATCCGAATTAATTCGAACTCTCAATCCGAATAAATCCGAACTTTAATAAATTCCGAAAAATTTCAGATTGGTTCAGAATGAATTTCAATTCTAAGCTTTAGCTAGAGTCGTCAATTTGAAAATCGCGAAGTATTAAAGTGCAGAAACCCCTAAAAAAATTCGAGTCACTTTCTAAAAATCTCATAAACTTTTCCAGGTTTTTAAGGTCCTCAACGACCCTCAAAATATCCTTGGAATAATTTCCGAATTAAAAAGCAATCTGGTTCTTTTTCAGTCTCCAACAAAAGCTCATAAAAGCTTTGTTAACCGAGACCAGCTGTGTCTGACGTAGCGATTGCTGACGATTATGAAACGGATCAGTGGCAATGCATCAGTGTTGCAAATAGAAAAAAATAATCGAATAAAAAACGATTGGAGAAGAACTTACAGTCCCAGGGAAATTGTCATGGTGTTGGTGGCGTTGGAAATTTATATTTTTAGAGGGGACCCGGGTCGGGATTAATCCGGAGAGTTCCTTGCTCGTGCTAAATGTGCATGATTTTTTTTTTATCGTCACTGTCACGTAAAGACACTGCCACTGTCGCGAAAATCGAATCTTATCGTGGTCTTAGGAGCGTATTTTTGAGGCACTTTTTCACTCGGACAATAAAAAAAAAATCTAGACGAGAAAAGAGCCGGGTTATAGAAAACTTGTAAATTTTAAGGAGCGGGCGCGGCGCGCTCTGCTCGGCATGGTCGCCGCCATTACACTGGAAACCCAATTCAGGGCCGGCTCTACTTGGGGTAGAAGTAGAAAATAAAATTGATCGTCGACATCGTCACGATTCGCGATTAAACTTCGCGAGAGATCGACCTCGAATGAAACCTGAGAGCGCTTTTTAAAAGCCAAATGCTTGAAAGGCTCGAAAGGGGCGTTTCATATCCGGTTCAGTTTTGTATTTAACCCCTTGATTCAAAAGATTCGAATTTTTCCAAGATTTTATAAAAAAAAAGGTATGACATGACGTCGAAGGGGGATGGAGGAGTCTGAGGTTTGTGAAAATGTGTGACATGAGGGGACGGGGGGCGTCAAAAATAGTTAAAAATCGCGTGACGTATTATGTGCACCGAGCCCTTAAAAGATTTAATGAAGATTTGTTGTAAATTTTAAATACGATTCCTAATTCGATTTTCTATCCCGATTTCATTTCAATTCCGGATTATTTCCTGATTTTCTTGGTTAGTAGACCTCCGTTCAAAAAGTTCAAATTTTTGAAAGATTCAAAAGAGGGGATATTGTTTCTTGATGTTAGAACTTTTTTTTTAGTCTTTTTGTAGTTTGTGTAATATCTTTCCATATATTTAGAATCCAATTTCTTTTTACCAGTACGTGGAAGAGAGTCACGGACGAGAGAACCTCACCTGTAACAAAAAAAGAAAAAAGAAACATTAATAATAATATGAAAGTACGTTTAGTACAATCAGGTACATTATACTGTCTTTTTCAAAAACATTGTGGGGGGGGGGGTGGTCCAAATGGGTTAATGTTTTTGGTTAGAGTAATATCGATATAAGTTAATGTTTTCGGTTTGGAAAGTATATTTATAAAAATATTGTTATATCCTTTCCAAAAATATAGATAGGGATTCTGATATGAGTTAATGTTTTTGGCTAGGGTAGTCTCGATATGATCAAATGTTTTTGACTATATTTAGGGATATATTGTACTACCTTTTAAAAAAAATATGACAGGGTCTGGATATGGATCTATGTTTTTGTTTAAGGTAGTATATTTAGTACAATCAGATGCAATTTTATACTGTCTTTTCCAATAAGATAGGGGTCTCCATATGTGACAATGTTTTCGGCTAGTGTATTATATTTATAAGAATTATGTAATATTCTTTCCAAAAAAAAAAAAAAAAAAAAAAATAGGTGGGGTCTCGATATGGGTCAATTTTTTTGGTTAGAATAATATCGAAATGAGAAAATGTTTTCCGCTTGAGCAGTATATTTAGAAAAATATTGTCCTACCCTTTCCAAAAATATAGGCGGGGGTTCCGAGATGGATCAATGTTTTTGGTTAGAGTAGTCTCGATTCTTGAAACAGCAATCTTTTTATAATATATTTAAATTATTTCATTGATTATAAATAATTAAAAAACTATATTTTAATAATAAATATTTTAAACTTTTTTTAGCTTAAAGAGTTGCATTCATCAATTATTCGTAATATAAAAATATTTGGAATTTTTTTCGAAATGTGAATTCTCATAAAAGCGATTCTGTATTAAGATTCTAAACATTTAATTAAAATGCTTTCTAGCAAAATGTTTTATTTGCAAAAAAATATTCTCATGCTATTTTCGAAATGAGTTCCAGTTGAAATTTATTTTCTCTATCCAACCGAGATTTTGTTACATTGCAATGTACTTTATACGGAAAGTATAAAGATTGTGGGGTGGGTTTTGAACGATAAAGTAGGCTACGAAATTGCGACATCACGTTTCGCGAAATTATTTTAAATTCTGCTCCATACTCAGTTCCGCATATATTTCCATTTTTTCCGGAAAAAGTATGTACCAAACAATAGGTTATAATTAACAATCGCTTCAACTTTTACCTTCTCAATCCGGATGCACATGAAACGGAAAAAGAGTTAATTAATCAAATAAAATTAAAAAAGTAAACATTTTCAATTCCGTTTTTTTTTTTTTTTTTTTTTTTTTTTCATATTATAAACATCATAGAGTTTCAAATCTAATTTTCATAAAACGAAATATGTATTCAGTTTTATCCCCGAAAAAAATTCCACATTCCAAAAAAGAGATGTTTAATTAATAATTCAGAAAAATATTAAAAAATGAAAGTGTTTTGTTTAAAAACTATAATTAGAATTAATTTAGAGAAGAAATGTAGGCGAAGTGAATGACTCATTTTATTTTTTTATAAAAGTGCCATTTCCTTGTTTTTCAAGAAATTTTATAATCATGGTTTTAAAGTGTTTTCGCTTCTGAAGTGATTCAAACCACAGACGATAAAAGAATAAATTCACATCTTTAATGCGGTTAAGGGACACTTCCGAACGTTTAGAGTGAATTACAGAATTTAAAGAGAAGAAAAAAAAATCCTCATATTTTTCAGACGATCTGAATGAACAAAAGAATAAATAAATAAATCTCGATTTTCTCTCTCAACTTTTTTCTTTCAAATGTAAAGAAACTTCTTATCCCAAACTAAAATTTTATTTTTATCTTCAATTTCTTTACCCGCATAATGGAAATTTTTTAAAATCCTTTCAGATTTTAAATTTAAATCGTATGAGATTGTAGATTTCCAAAATGAAAGTGTTCAAAATTTAATAACTTGAAAGGGGATGAATTGGATTGCAAAATAAAATCGAAAAAATTACGATTTTTTTAATACTAAAAACAATGAAAAAAAACAAACTTTTTTTTCGTTTTTGGTACAAAAAAATAGTAAAAATTAAAATTTTAACTTGGGACTGGTTCATCTTGTAGGAATTTAGATTACCCTGGTAATATAAATTTGCTCATTTGGCAATTATCACATGTCCTTAATAGTTTCAACAATTTCTTTAAAAGGCCGTAATAAAAAAATGTAAATTAAAAATCAGTCATTAAACAAATGGAATACTCGGGCAGGTTAAAGTGCAGCAACGACATAAATTAATTAAAATTCTATAAGCAGCTGCTTCAACAGTTAACGAGAACGCACCTTGTCAGTTAAATAGTCTATAGACTATAGTATAGTCTAAAGTTTATATCTGTATTCTGTACGTGATTAGTATGAGTTTATTAGGTAGTATTAGTATTATTCTTGACATATCGACGTCTCGCGAATTTAATTAATAAGGACATCGCTCTCTCGCGACAAAAAAGTGACGTGATAGCTACGTAATCAAGTGACGATATTGCCAATACCACTCGTCCGAGAAGGAATTGAAATCGAGAAAAAAAAAATGTAGAAGGAACGAGTCGAGTTGCGGACCCTGGAAACCTGTCAGTGATATGTGAGTGTACAAAGAATCTATATATATGTTCAGTTTCAGTATTGTTATCGATGTCCAGCCCATCCCGGTGGGGTTTTACGATTGTCAAGCAAAACTTCAAGCCAACGAGTAAAGTAAAGTAAAGTGAAGTAAAGTAAAGTAAAGTAAAGGAAAGGTTGACCTTAGACCTTTGCCTATCCCGAGTTCAATAGTAACGATTGTATTGAACGCTCAGCTTTGGAAAGTAATTCTAAATTGGTTCCGAATGAATTTAAAGGTATTGGAATTATTTGTAAGATCCTTTAAAACCTTTTGAAGGATTAGGAAAGTCGATACATACATACTTCAAAATAAGTTGAAATTAAAAATCGGATTATCTACAAATTAAAATAATTCAAAATTAAACTCATTAAAAATCAAACTTATATGTACAAATTTTTAAATTCTTATTCAAACTAAACTGAAAAATTATAAACTTGAAAACCTTGAATTTGAAGAAAATCAAACTCAAAGCTTTCAAAATTGAACAATATTGAAATTAAAGTACTTAGAATCCTAAAAAATCAAATTAGAATCTTTAAATATTCCAAATTTAAACTTCAATTCTTTCAAATTCTACAGCTGTGAAATGTACTAAAATTCTTGTGAAAATTTTTTTATTCAACAAACTTTATAATTGGAAAGTTCAAATTCAATTATTTTAGGATAGTTTCTTCAACACAAAATAGTTTTAAAAAATTGACACCAGCGACAGATTTTTTTTTTTTGCAATTCAGAGCCGAAAATGAAGTTATAAATATTTCAAAAACAAAAAAGTATCTTCTCTTACTCAAAGTTTTGGCCTTAATTTTCAAAAAGGTTTTTTGTAAGCGCCTATAAAATTCGATGTTTATCGTTTATTGTTTTTTGCACATTTCCCTGAATTAAACGAGTCATAAAGTTCACAAGACTTGAACAAACAGTAACATCAGTTTCCATCTCTTTTTCTCCCCTTTCTTGTCACAGAAAGTAGGAAAGACTCTTCTGCTAGTCGATTATCGACTGAAATTCTTTTTGAGTAGAAGTTTGTACGCCATGTGCACGCGATGTTTGACATGAAATGTTTGAAGATTTCATCACATTAAAAATTTTCCAACTTTACGCTCTTTTCTTTAAATTTCTCGATAAAATCAATCAAGAGCCCCTTCAACTCTCTACCAGGTCAGGAATAATGTTTCAAATTATTTCAATGTAAAATACAAGATTCAGAATCAAAAATTCAACTCTTAATTTAATTCTCCTAAAGAGAGAATTAGTTTCGTCAAAAATATTGAAGTGGCCGTTCAAGAGAATCTAATTGGCTCTTACGGCCAAAATCGTTGAAAAAAGAGGGGAAAAAATCTATAAGGATGAAATTCGAACGAACAGGAAAGCGGGCATGTTGCCAGAAAATAAGTAGATACTTGGAAAACCGCAATGCCTTAAACTGTTCAAATATCTTTGTGCCAGTAACGAGCCTTCCATATTTAAACCATAAAAGTAAATAAAATTCTTTTAAAATTTATTTTCACTTAAATTTGGCTTCCTATTACCGACAATTATCCATTCCATAAGATTTGGAGAGTTCTGTTCTTTGCTGAATAGGTTACGTGTCTGTGATAAATAGCCAGCAATATTAAATAATAGTTTTTTGTTTAAAATATTCACAATATGCGGAAGTTTGTTTAAAAGCTTCAAGCGCTGCTCATGATCATGAATATTAAAATTTAAAGAAGTATATTAAAATAATTCAAAATTATATTTAACTTAAACAGGACAACTAATAACTAATCATTGTTCATTAATTTATATCTTTAAAGCAGAGAATTTATCTTTAAAAGATACGAATTAAAAAAAGTATCAGGAAAACTTAGACTGCCATAAATTTCCAAGGAATTAAGAGATAGAGTTTCTAAAATTAGAATTCAGATCATAAATTTCCAAGTTTTTAATTCAGCTTTTTAGAAAAGAAGAAAAAAGAAAGAAATCAAAAGAATACATTTTGGTTAGCAACACAAGAGAAAATGGAATTTTAAGTACGAAAAATTGCTAAGGATCATTAAGTTTAGAAAATAGTGCAATTTCAACTTTTCAACAAGACTAATTAGTGAAGAACACTTCATTAATCCATCGATCAATCTTAATTAAAACAAATTAAAAGCAGTCTCGCTAATTTCTAACTTGCACTTTAGAAGTTAATATTTAATATTTCAAAGGAAAGTGCGTCAATCTGGATCAGAATTCAATTTGGGTCAAAGTAATAACCGAAACATTAAAAATTTTTAATTTCAAAGAGATTAAAAAAAACTCCGTATTAGAAATTCACCTCATTACGTAGAATAAACGTTTCTACTATCATAATGATACGAATTTTATCTCACAAGATAAGTTGACTAATATCGCGACTTCGCAGAATAATTAAACTCAAAAATCAAATAAAATACGAAAGGGACTTTTCCTGAATTTGACAACATAACCTCACCTGTTTATTATCTCCTTGACTAACTGGAATGGACTGGGGATTCGGAATGCCATCGACAGGTTCAGTACCCGAATTGTTCAAAACTTCACTCCCAACAATCGTTTCTCCATTAGCTTCACTCGAAACTTCAACAACACGATCTGTGTTTTTATCAGTAGCTAAAGTTTCCTGGCGATGATCTGGCCCAGGGGCCATCTTGATCGTAATCGACAGCTCACTATCCACACTCATACCCCAATCCACATCACATTAATCCATTCCAAAATCCCAAACTCCCAAAAAGTCACTCGTCCCCAAAACCCTCAAGAATTCACCACGTCCTCATCTCCTTCATAATTCACCTCAGAACTCGATTTTCCTCTTCAGTCTCTCGACAATCCCGATCACTTGTCATTCTGTCAAGTCATGAAATTTCCGCGAGTTGTCTTCAATCTCAAAATCAATTTTGCATGACTCCCGAGAAAAATGGCACCGGAGTGACGTTTCAAAAAGACACTTAACCTAAAAACTTGACTCACAGTTTTTTTTCCACCTCCCGAAGATTTTTCGTTCCCCTCGCAACACTCACAAATTTCCTCAGCTTGCTCTCCTCTTTGCTTCGAGATCGCGACGACCCGGGACGAGAAGGTGAGAGTTTTCAATTAGTTTTTTCAATTTATCTAATATAATTTCATCCGATTTCAACCTCAGGGTCGGGGCGGATTCTCTGCCATCTTGGCGGATTCCCCGGATCTCGAAAAGGGAGGAACGTCAAAACCACAAGCGATAAATCCGAGGACAGAAAACTAGAAAAGTGAACAAGTTTCGCTGGAGTGGGATTGAAATTCAAAATGGCGGCGAAACGTTGTCTTCCAAAGTCACGGTTTTATTTATTCACTTGATTCACTTTACTCATTTATATTCACTTTTACTCACTAATTGAACTTCAACTAAACAACACTAAATTCACTTTTTTAAATCCATGCAGAGAATCACAGGGTGAATCAAAAATCTCTGGGTAAAAATCGATTTCCCGGGGCTCCTAGGGTTGAGAACCTCATCCTCGAGAACTGCACAAACTCAGGCTTTTTTTCAACAATCACCACATTTTATAAGTTACTTTTGACTTTTTTTTATCCCTAAACGTTCCTCTTCCTACTTTTCAGTCCACAAAAGGTTATTCACGAAGATAGTAAAATATCCTTGACAGTTTATCGATCGGCGCTAACCTTCTCCGGGGTTTTTGCAATTTTCCTAAACTAATGGATTTTCACCACGTTTGAGACTTTTTCCGAGGGTTTTTTTAAGTTCTTTGTGGATTTTTGAGTGATGGGGTTTTATTTACAAGAGTAGTTGTCTTCCACGAAAGCACAAGGACGAATAGTCGGAGAGCAAACTCGACACTCGCGGTACAGTGACGTATCTCGCGCGGGTGACGGAGGGGAAACTTTCAGGTGGCGATTCGTTGGGAGGGGAGTTTCTGGCTTTTTTAAAAAGCGTGGATTTATTTACAGGATGTGGGAGATTTGAGAAAAACTGAGAAGTATAAGAGCTCGGGTAGCTTTCGAGAGACAAGCTCAACACGAACGATTTTTCGCAGATAAATACTGGGAAGAGCCGCCTTGTTCTAATTCCGAAAATGTCGTCTGGTGGCAGGGCCGTGTTACTAGCGAGAGGGCCCCTAATTTTTGATAATCTTCGAAAATTTAAAAAAAAAAAAAGGAGAAATGGTAGAAAAATTTTAAAGAGTATACAACCGGAGACCTGTACCATTTCACATTTTCGGGGGAGTGTCAAATGATGCAGACTGCTCGGAGGGGAAATTGAAGTTGCGCAGTAGACATGTACGCAACAATAATGGCGGTTTTTTTGAATTTCTAAATTACATACGCGACATTATCTGCGCAAACGTCAACAGTCACCACAGTACCTATTGTCATTAAAAAAGGTGAATAGGTGAATTTTTTTTTATAAAAATAGGTGAGAAAGAGGTGACAAAAAATTGAAACAAACTTAAACCAACAAAATGGAAATATTAGAAAATTTTTCTGGTAGGAAAAAAAAATTAACCTCCAATCTGAGTCCAATCTAATTCAAATTGAAGTTCAAAAATTTCCTTAAAAAATTCTTTAAAAAATCCTTAAAAGCGATTTCAAAAAAAAAAAAAAAAAATCCAGAAGAGATTTTTAAAATTTAAGGATTTTCAAGAAATTTCAGAGGATTTCAAAGATTTTAAGACCTTTAAATTAATTTTTGTTTTATTTCGGTTTTACTTGATTCAATGAACTTAAATTGAAGGAATTTAAATTTTAAAGAACCACTGGCTTCCTACGGCCCTGCAACCTTGGCTTTCGTAGAAATTTATGTCAGACGGAAAGATCGATAATTCTCGAACCTACAATCGACAAAGGTCGATTAAAATAAATCGAGTTTTTTCGATTCATTGACGTATCCAGACAGGCGAGGGTGTCCAGTATCAGTTTCAGTTGGTTTTAGTCAGAAACGCGGTGAGTGGAAAACTGATGTGTTGTCAAGTGGGTTTTGAATTATTTTTTTTCTCTAATAAGTTCAACCCAAACACAAATGCCGAGATAATAATTGACATCGCTCGCTAAACCGAAGTATATAGCAGATATTCCTACAATTTTTTTTTTATAGATAAGACTCGCGCTGACCTTGTGGAGTGGTAAGAAAATTGAGATCTACTCTTTCAACTCATTTTAATTCAACTCATCTATAAAGGCTTAAAATTTGAAGGAAGCAACAGGAGCTGATAATAAGCAAGAATGGCGGAATCCGAGAATATTTTCCTCTTCGTGCCCAACATCATTGGTAAATAATAATCATAATAATAAAAATTAAAAAAAAAAAAAACATATTTAAAAATTGCGTCCATTTTTTTGCGTCGAAGAGAGAAACGCAAATAGATTGAATAAACGGAATAAATTCATTGCGGAAAGTTAGAGCAATTGAAAATAATAGTTCGATCATTAAACGATAATTTTATTATTTTAATTTTATTTTATTACATTATTGTTCTATTGATTTTAAAAAAGATTTTCTAACAATGGATATTAAACAATAACAATCTTTTTTCAATATTCTTTTTTTTTTTTTCTTTTAAAAATGATAACAAAGCGTTCGTAATACAAAGTATATATATGGCATTTGAAAGACTTCTATTGATTATGGTTAGGGTGTTATCATTTTATGTAACTGAGAACTTCAATGGCAAGTAATAAAAATAATTTAAAAAATTATATCTTTCAAATTTCTGGCTTTTAGACAAATAAAGGTTCCAAAAAATTGCATGAATAATTTTGGATTAAATAATTTGAAAATCATTTTTAGTAATGTGGAAAATTGAATTGAATTAATTTATTTATTTTATTTTGAATTAGGATACGCAAGAGTGATTTTGGCCCTGATATCTTTCTACTTTATGCCAACCAATCACGTGATAGCGATCTGGTGTTATGTTACAAGTGCACTTTTGGATGCATTTGATGGCTACGCAGCAAGATATTTCAACCAAAGCACCAAATTCGGGGCAATTTTGGATCAATTGACCGATCGAGTTGGCACAATGTGTCTTTTGGTCACTCTCAGCCTTTTTTACCCAAATTACACTTTTTGGTTTCAACTCAGTATGTCTATCGACATCGCTTGTCATTGGATATATTTTCACTCGTAAGATTTTTAACTTAGCATTAAGGGTATTGGATCCAAGTTCTAATCTTAAAATTCGAATTCTTCATTTTATTCAAAAAATATTATAATCAGATATTTTTTCGCTCTGTACGCAAATTTCTGTTTTAAAAGTGAATAGTGCTATAGAGCTAAAAAATATTTATTTTTAATGTCTGTTGAGTAAAATGAGGAAACGAATTTTACCTAGAAAATTCAGTTTCCCCATTTTACTCAACAATTATTAGAATTTTTTATCTTTTCGCTCTGTAGATGTATTTTTTGTGAAAAAAATATGTGCCTATGGAGCGAAATAATGTTTGAGTTGAATATTTTTTGCTTAAAACGAAGAATTCCAAATCTACCCTCAAAATTCAATCTTTTCATTTTATAGAAAAAGTATTATATTTGTTTATTTTTTCGCTCTATACGCATACTTCTATTTAATAAATGAGTATCACTACAGAGCGAAAAAATATCTAATTACAATATTTGTTATGTAAAATGACGAAATCAAATTTTAAGATTAGAACTTAGATCTAACACTCTTAAATAATAATAAATTTAAAAAATCTGTAACTTTCAGAATTTTGAAAGTTATATAATTAATAATTTCGAAAAATAAAAGCATTTGAGTTTGTGAAAATAATAATTTATTAATTTACAGATCACTGCTGCAGGGAAAAACGAGTCACAAGTTTATCGATATGTCTGGAAATCCGATAATGAGAGTTTACTACACGAACCGAACTGTTTTGTTTATTATGTGCGCTGGGAATGAAGCATTTTATGCTGCTCTGTACCTTTTGCATTTTACCGAAGGACCCATTTGTAAGTATAGTAATATATATATATTTTTTTTTTGTAAAGTTGGATACAAATTCTAACTTCAAAATTCAATTTCCTCGTTTTACTCAATAAATACTAGAATTAGATATATTCTCGCTCAGTAGACCTATTCAATTTGTAAATAGAAATTTGCGTACAGAGCGAAAAGACACATATTTCTAATATTTGTTGAGTAAAAGAAGGAAATTGAATTTTGAGAACTTGAACCCAACGCCCTTAACTAAACATATTCATTCAAAAGAGGTAGATTTCCATATTCAAAATCAATAATATAAGATTAAAAATCCTTTGAATTACAAATCATTAAGATTTCTTTGAATTTATCAATTTTTAATTTGAGATACACGTAAATTTGATTCTTTTTTTAATTGAAAAACATTGTTTTTGTTTCAGTGGCCGGTATCAGTTTGTTCAGAGCAATTCTCGTGCTATCTGCTCCCATCGCCTTTGTAAAAACAATTCTTTCTTTGCTTCATGGATACGTGGCCTGCATCAATCTTGGAATAATCGACGTGAAAGAACGCGAGGAGCAAAGGAAAGTCAAATAAATTCGAAATATCTCCAAAGCAACATCCTAAATAACTAGTCAACATAAATGTGATGAACCAAAAAGATCTTCCTAACCTCCACAAAAAATAGTTTATTTTCCAAAAACAAAGGGCTTCGAGATTAAAAAACGTCGAGTAAATTCTCTGATCGAAAACTTCACGTAAAGAAAATTAAAAATTAAAATTTCATCAAGCAAAAGCTTTGATCGAGATTTACAAATGAAATATTTCACTCGTTTCATTGGCATTACAAGGTAGATTAATCTCGATGCTTGGCTTGTCTATTTTTGGATTATTATACAGATTATATTTTTCAAACCTACGATTCAATCTAATTCTAAGAAATTGATGTGCCGATATCTGTAATTGTAAATCCTAAAGGTGTCTATAAGATTCCAAGAGATGTCTGATTCCATTCCATGAAAATTTGTACCAATGAGTACAAACTTATTATATTACTTACTTTTATTTCATTTTATAGAAAATATTTTTCTTTATAGTTAGCTGGGTGATTTTTTTATTTGTTATCTATTTAATGTGCATTTCTTAATCTTAGAAATATGTACTTCGTAACTCTGTCGTACCTGTAATAAAAGTCCTGATGGACTTTGAGTTTCGTTCGTTATGGATTTAAGTTTTGAATAAACAAATGAGTTGTGAATTTAAAACTAAGTTATTTACATACTCTAAATTAATTCGTTCATTTTAGTCTGCAAACTTTATAGGAATTTAGTTAATTCTAAAAAATGAATTCTAAAAAGTGAATTCTAAAAAGTTAGTTCTAACTTTAAAAATCCTTCGGCCTTTTTTAATTTAAATAACATGACTTGTAGTTAAAAAGGCCTTCAAAATATCAAAACGTAGCTGATTTTTCCTCGAACAAAAATGCTATCTTTTACGAAAAGATATTGTACGAATATCAGTGTAGGCCTATAATGATTTTCCTATAATTTTTTCGCTATTATAGGAAAATAATAATAGAAATAAATAATATTAAAATACTGATGAAATTTTCTATAAAATTTTTTGCAACGAATTTCAGGGAAAAGCGACCGTAAACAAAACAACATGGAACACAAAGAGAAAACCGGAGGAAGTTTTGAAACACGCTCGTTCTTTATTCTCGGTTAAAAATAATTTTTTGGGAAAGCCTGATGAGGGTTAAGATCCTCTTCAAGACTTGACGAATAAATTCTTTGTTTATTTATAGATTTGGCAATAACAACAGAGCCTAGATCTCTTTATCCATTACGGATCCCAAATGGAATAAAATATATAATCTGTCAGCTGCTAACTCACAAAAAAGAATTAGACTCGTATCGCGAAAAGTGCAAACGACGTACATATAATTACATAAAATTACGAACAAAGTGCCACGTGACGTGAGTGTTAAAAAAAAGAATCGTCTCCTGTCCTTTAAGGCAAAGATCACCGATCAGAAAAATAAATGATAATCATGATAATTTCAAATATACACGACGAAAAATTCCAATTTCCTCCTAGATCAAGTGTCGTTGGAATTTTACGATTAATTAATTTGGAGGAATGATTAAAATCGAGACGAGATTTGTGAGAAATATAGCATGCGGAGAGATTCTTTGTGAAATTCGAGCGGAGTTGAGAAAATTCAGATTAAAAGTGTAAAAAAAACTAACCTCAAAATAAGTTATTTTCCTCTGCCGTCATGTCCAGTCACGTTTAGGCGCCATATTAACAATTAACACTTTAAACAATCGGGTGCAGTCGCGCACGTTGACAAAAGTTCAGGAAGTCTCTTTTGGAAGGAAGAAAACTCGAATTTTATGAAAAAATACAAAATGTCGCGCGAACCGCGACGGGCGGTAAACCGCCGAGGGTTTTTGAGTTTTTGGGGATGAAAAGGGAGTTTTAATAACGATTAGGGGTTTAAATTATTAGAAAAACACTTGGAGAATCAAAGAACCGAAGACGAAACACGACCGGCGTGACAAGAAAAATTAAGATGGCGCTGACTTCGCGAAATGACGTCACTTAGAAAATGGCCGTTTGGTATTTGAATGTTGTTTACGTTTTCCGAATCGAGAAAAATAAACTTATTTCATTTGCCTTAAACTTAAAATAAACTAATATATAATAATATATAATATAATAAACTTAAAAATAAAATAAACTTATTTTCATTTGAAGTTTGAACCCTGGTGTGGAAGTAGAACTTTTCGAGGATTTTTGTTGGTGATTCATGGACATATTTGTCACGATTCGTGTTTTACTGACCTGCCTCAAAATACCTAGAATTCCGCGGGGTCGGGGTTCGAAATTTAAAATGGAATTTGAATTTAGACTTTACAAAGGTTTTTTTTTTTAATTCACAATTGAAGGATGGCACGGCATAATGGATTTTAACCCACATTTATCCAATTTTTCAGGAGAGACAAAAAACGTTCTGTAAAATCTAATTTTTAATTTAAAAAAAAAGTCCTCTCCGGGGAAATAATTTGAATAATTAAAATAAATAAAAAATAGATAAAATAATTAATAATAAATATTAATAATTTAATTATTAAAATTTTTTTTTCCGTTTTTTATGGGAATTTCGAAAAAACGAGTTATAAACTGATCCTTTGGTGAGGATGTGTATTTGAATTATTAAGAATTTTCAAGCTAATAATATCATTTTTGGAAAAATGTGGGTTAATCCCTTAAGCCTTCAATTCAGTTATTGAAATTCAAATTCATTCAAAATATTCAAATTTATTTTTAAATTGTGTTCCTGAATGTTTAGAGCAGGACTCTTAAAAATAAATACAACATAATCAAAAATAAATTCTCTAAATAACACTCCTTTTTTTATTCATCGAATACATAAAATATAAACTTTTGAAACATTATGTTTACTTCTTGTGTAGAAATTTCTACAATACATCAAACTACAAAGTTAAGAGCATGGCCAAAAAAAGTGTCAAAAACATCATTGACAGAAACATTTTCAATTTTTATTCTGAATTCTTGCTTGTGAAGCATAAATAAATGAAAAGATTTTTGCAAAACGGGAAAAAATAAAGAAAACTTTTGTGCACAAATTGTAGTTCTTTTAACAGTATGAAGTAACGAAAAAAAAAGGTATAAACTCTATATATCTCTAGTTTCGAGGCATGTAAAAAAGTATAAATTAAGAAGAACGATGTGTTTTAGAATTGAGAAGTAAAGAAGACTTTTTACAGTTAGATTTTAAAGAAAGAACATGAAGCGATTTGTGGTTTGTGATTTTCATCGATCATGTATAGACAATCAAATATATAGTATTATATATTCCTAAAAGTTGCAGGTCTTGTTACTCGCGATTTATTGCAATACTGTTATCTTGAAAGTTCAAATCTGTCCTGCAAGGATAAACTTGTTTCATATTTCCTTCCATATCCACAACTTTCACTTGCTCTATTACCAGCTTGTGAAATTCTTCAGAGTCGCCCGCGTCCAGTGTGCACCCCAATCCCAGGGTGACGAGTTCCTTCAGGAATTGGTCCATTACTTGTCTGGAAAAATAAAAGGTTTTATAATTTTTACTTAATAATTTTTGGACGTTTAACTTTGTATCCCTTTTAATCAAAGACTTATGCCTCAATAAATCTTCAGAAGCTCTAAAGAATACTTTACCTGCAAATTTGCTGTGAGGTCGCGCTTGTGACTTCGACCAACATATTTTTCGTATTCGTCGACATTTTCGTAATATCGCTATTCGTGATTGGTGGAAATGAAATGACTTGCTTCTCATTATCCAAAAGACACGGGTAAAGCCGCTTTCCTTCAATCAGGTACAAATATTTGTGAATTCCAGAGTAGGCGTTGCGCTTCTTCTCCTTCCTGAATACTTCCGCTTCGGTTTGCAATTTACGAAAGAGACTTGCGCCTGAGTAACATTTATTGTTATTCAGAGGCTTAATATTTATCTCATTAGGCGGCATTGCCGTGTAGGTAAGATTTCCTGTAAAAGTAAAATAAATAAATATAGGAAAAAATTACTCAGCAGACTTAAAAAAATCTTTAAACCTGGAACGAGGAGATTTAAATCATGAGTTGCGAGAGTGGCAGCCTGTCTTTTATCGCAAATGCCTTCGTGAAGCTTTGTTTGTAACTGGATAAATTTTTTGAAGCTTTCTTCTGTGAAACTCAGATCCCTAACGATGCAGGCAATAATATGAGGTCGAACTATTTTTACATTTTCGTTGATTGCAATCTTTGGAGCCTCGTCAGTTACTTTAAGAACTTTTAACTCGTGGCTTAATTTATCAAGGGTGTTGGCAATGTTTTCGTTTTCCGAAGATTTACGAGCTTTCTTCCCCTTTTTCGACTTATTTCCGGAATCTCCGCCAGAATCTCCGTCGGATTTTGGACAGTGTTGTCTCACATAATCGAGGACTTGTTTTGTGCGACATTGATCCACGAGCTTCAACAAACGTTTGTCCGAGAGACTGTTGTTTTTTAGGTTCAAGTCTTTCAGTTTTGTACAATCTGCCAATTCACCAGGAACGGCTGAAAAAGAATAAAATAATTTAGTTCTAATATTCTTATTTCAAAATTCGATTTCCTCATTTTACTCATCAAATATTATAATTAGATATATTTTCGTTCTGTAGCGCCATTTCTACATTTATTGAGATATCGAGTTAAAAATTTCCCAAATTAAAGTCAAAATTATTTTGAAAAAATAATTTTTTTTTTTTTTTTTTAAATAATTTTGTTTCTTTTAATTTTAGAAATTTTCAATTCGATATCTCAATAAATGTAGAAATGGCATTACAGGGAACAAATGCCACTCCTAAATTTATTGAGATATATTGAAAATTTCTAAAATTTAAGAAAATATGCTAAGGTACGTTTATTTGGTCCTACATTATTTTTATTAAAATAAAAAGAAAATTTCAAAATACTTTTTTTTTATAAATGTAAATATTTAGGACGTAGGACCAGATAAGCGTACCTTAATTTTTTAACTTTAATTTTAGAAATTTTCAATTCGATATCTCAATAAATTTAGAAGTGACCGTTGCAGAGAAAAAAATGTCGGTAAGGTAGGGATCGGATAAGTAATACATGACCTTAGAGACATATGGTAATTATCATATGAACAAATTTTAATAACCCCGTTTTTTTCTCACAATTTTTACTTTTTCAAAAAAATAATAGCGCACAGACGTCCGTGTTCACGTTCTTTACGCCTGTGCACTATTATTTATTCTCAAAAAGTAAAAATTGTGAGAAAAAAAAACTGGTTTATCTAAATATGCTCATATGATAAGTAACACATGTCTTTAATGAACATTTAATTGATTCAATTCAACCTTGAAATTCCTAATTTGAAAAGATGGAAAAATTTAAAACCTCTTGGAATTCAAATATGTATGTACAAAAATAATCAAATACGAACCAGATATTTTGTTGTCAGACAAATCTAGAAGTTTCAAGGACGACAAAACGTGGATATTCGCCGGGATTTCCTTAATCAAATTTCCATTCACTCTAATTTCTGCAAGATGAACGAGATCCGAATGACAAACATCCGGAAAATGTTCGAATTTATTGTTCGAAAGGTCCAACAGAGCCAATTTTAGATTAGAGGCTTGCGAAGGCAAATCAGTGAGAAGATTTGATCCAAAATTGACAGTCGCGAGCTGGGGTAATTTGCTAATTTCCTGAGGCAGTTCTACCAGCTTATTTCTGGAGCAATCGAGCACTTTGAGTTTGGCTAAATTTTTTATAGAACTCGGCAGTTTCTCGAGATGATTCGAGTGCAGAACAAGGGTCGTAAGATTGACAAGATTTCCGAGTTCTTCTGGAATTACTTGCAATCCCGTTTGGTGGATATCCAAAAAATTCAGATTTTGCAGGTTAAAGAGCGCCGAATCAATTCCAGAATTTGAAATCTTTCTTGATATTGCCGGTCCTGTCAGAATCAATTCGTGCCGGTTTTCCTTCACTGCGAGAATAATCTCGTTCCAAGTGTCTTCGGTTAACATCCTTGTCGAGCGATATAAAAGAATGTGCAAATTTAATTCCGAAAAACGAAAGCGTTTTTCGGTTTTTCGTGATTTCACTTGAGGTTAGGTTGAACTTCCAGAAAACCGGATTTGTATTTACATCACGTGACCACGGTTTTGTTTACAGTTTCCACCGCCAGATGGTTGGGCGGGAAATTCAAATTTGGGTTTTCGAAATATCGATTATAATTAAAAATGTTGAGTTCTAGAATTAAATATGATTTTACTACCCATAAGGTTGTTTTATATTCTATATATAGTAAGTAGAAGCTTTAATAGAGTTATAAAGAATATAAGGTAGGCTTCTTTTATTTTATTCGTTTTTTAATTTTGAATTTCCCGCCCTTTTGCAGGTGGTAGTTTTGGGGATTTTGCCATTTTTTAGGGGCAGTTTTTTGGGAATCCCCGGTTTTATTGAAAAATGTCAATTTAGATTGTTAAATAAATATTATCTAAAAAAGGAAATTTTTTCTTTTCGTTTCTAAAAGTGTATTTTATTATTTCCTCTACGGAAGTGAGTCTAAGATTTGGATAAGTGGTTTTCATTGTCACCTAAATCATTTAAATTTTACGACCTGAGATTGTTAAATTTGAATGATAGTGTGAGAAATCTACTATGTAAATTTATTCCTGGAAAATTTAATATATAGAATAGATAGATTTTCAACGTGTATTTTGATAAAAACGTGGAATGGGAAGTAATAAAAAATTTTTAAACAAACAATTTTGAATTTTTTGTTGGGTTGTTTATTTTAAATAACTAAAAATAGAATAATTAAAAAATTAATTTAAAATTAATTTAGTTTATTTTTTTATAAATTAAACATTTTTAAAATAATAATTCTTTTTTTTTTTTTATTTTTCTTGCGAAACATGTAAAGATTTTTTAGATCAATGGCTAATGGAAGATTTTCTAAGCGAAGTGGTTTCGGGCAGCCTTGAGTGTTTGAGGACTTCTTAAAAAGATTACGAAACCTCAATAATATTTGTTTTGATCAATTTGCATCTGAATAGAGTAAAATCACCACTTTCAGGATCGTGTCAAGACATAATTAGGTCATTGGAAAAAAGTAAATAACAGAGTAAATAAGTGTATAATAATTATCTTGAAAATAATGTTTAATATTTCATCAAATAAATTATTTAAAAAATTTTCATTGATTTACACTATATCTGAAATATATAATATAATAATATTATAAATACTTGAATTTATTACATTGATTGTATAATACTTAATTAAAAGTCATTCATTATATTCTTCTGCATCACATTTTTATAACTTGCTTTAATATTATTACCGTCGAAAATTTTGTGACCAGAAGTTATATTTCTTTTAAAATTATTTATCTTTTCCTGTTAAATCTCGCTAGAATGTACTACTAATAAAATTCGGCACTGGGTGCGAACAATTTTGCCCTTGTCCATATTTAATTTCAATTTCAAATTTAGATCCTCGTGATCCGTTTACGAAATAGGAAATGTCAATTAGTTAGTGTCCGAACAGGTTTCATGGCTCGTATATGTATTCCAGTATATTCTATAAGATATCGGAAAGAAAGAAATAAAAGGAGGTTCGGAACTTGTGGTAATAAATCGGTGTTTCCGGCACCCAAAGTCCATGGTTATCGCAAGATTGTCCCCGAAACTTCCGTATTTGCGAACTTATCTTAAAGTGGGTAAATGACCTTATCTTCTTCACTATAAAGACACCACCTGACATTATGTGTTTAGTCAGTTTAAACTTGAATTTGGTTCAGGTGTCTTCCTCTTCCGAAAAAAGACAAAGTTCCAATTCTTTCTTGGTAATTATTCGATTTCTATTATTCCTTTCATTTTCCAATTCATCGACTTCAAAATTAAAGTAAACGGTTAAATAATGTAGAATTTAAAATTACTATAGTAACTATGATCTGCGCGCGATTAATTCCTCGTTTTTGCACTCCTTTTGCTAGAAAGATTCAAAGGATTCTAAACAATTTACAATCAAAGTATTTTAAAATGTTTTAAGAGATTTCCAAGGTATGAAAAATAATTCTGAATTTTTAATTTTTGAAATAAAAAAACTTTTAATTCCTTGTCTAATTTCAGGAATCTCAATAAGTTTCACAAAATTCCTTAAAATCCCTTTAACATACTACAAAATCTAGTGAAATTCCTTTAAATTTCGTAAAATCACATGATGTTCGTTAAGATACCGTTAAATCTTTTAAAATTACCCAAAATCCCATTAAACCTCTTAAAATTCCTGAAAATCCAATGAAATTTCGTAAAAACCCTTGTATTCCTTAAAAATCCTTAAAATTACTTAATATCCCACAAAATATGATTAAAAAATTATTCAAAATCCTATTAAATCCCTAAAAATGACCTGGAAATCCAATGCAATTTCTTAAAATCCCTTGAAATCTCTTTAAAATTTCTAAAATTTCCTTGAAAATCTTTAAAATCATTAGAAATTTCTTCAAATTCTATGAAACCCTTAAAAATTCTACAAAATCTTTTAAAAATCGGAAAAATATCTTGAAATCCCTTAAAATTTTGCGAAATCTTAGAAATCTTTTAAAAATCCTAAAAATCTTTTGATATCCCTTAATAAAATTCCCCGAAAAACTTTAAAATCCTTCCAATTCCCAAAAATATTTTAAAAGTCATAAAAATCTCTTTAAATCCGTTAAAATCCCTTTAAATTCCACTAAATTTTTTAAAAATCCTAAATATATTTCGAATTTCGTAAGAATCGATTGAAAAGCGTCAAAATCCCTTAAAATTTCTAGAAACCACTTGAAATTCCTCTCTAAAAAAGTGGTGTAACGAAATGTCCCGAAAGTCTTGCATTTCGTCGGCTTACAAGTGAAATTCACTAAGTCAAAAATTTTCAATTTGATATCTCAAAAAAACTAAAAATTACAACTTTTTTTCTAAATTAAATTTTAAAACTAAATTTTTGACTTAGTGACTTTCCCTTGTAAGCCAACGATATATTGTTGTTTCGTACCTGATTGACTTTTAAATCACTTGAAGTTGTAAGAAGAAAAATAAAATAATCGCGCGCATTGGTTTGCTAGGAATATTAAAATACTGATGATTTTTCTATAATGAATGTCCTATAATTTCGAAGAAATTATAGGAAATTCAGTACATACAGGAAAATCATTATAGGTCTATATTGATTTCCCTATAATATTTTTTCGTAAGGGTATAAATTTGTAAAATTGATTTGATTATGTTTTCTTTTTTTAATTAGAAAAATGTCAATCGAATGGTTCGTTTTGATTGCCATAATCGTCGCCGGGACAAAGACATCTTCTGCATGGCCTTTTTTCCCTCGAGACGTTTTGGATAATGCCGTCGACAGTCCGGATGGATTGCTTTCGCATTTGTCGCATTTAGGTCGACAGCTTTATGCGGAGCCTAGCAATGAAACAGGATTTAAAGTTTCTAAATGGCACGAAGGAATGGAAGTTAATCCAGAGGAACTTGGAGAATATGTTGAGGGAGATATTCTCTTCCCGAATGTATTGAGTAGAAATGGCCTTAAGGCATCTTCTGCTCGCTGGCCCGGTGGAGTCATTCCTTACATGATCAGTCCATTTTTCAGTAAGAAAATTTCAGAATATGTAACATATTATTCAGTATGACATATTTTATAGTATGTCGACTTATATTTTACAGTAGCATATGACACAAGGTGGCATATATCGAGAAATTGATAAATCGAATTTTGAGTGTACATCAGATTTCTATACTTCAAAAGATTTCAGTAAATTTTATGCGATTTCAAAAAATTTCAAGAAATAACAAGAGATATTAAGAGATTTTAAAGGATCCAAAAATGTTATTAGAAATTTTAAGGAATCGAAAAATTTTTTTAGGTATTTTAAGCGACATGAAAAGTTTTCTTAAGGGATTTTAAAGGTTTTCGTAGAATTTCAAGTATTTCGTAGGATTTCAAGAGATTTGTATGAATTTTAAGGTATTCGTGTAATTTTGAGGGACACCAAAAGATTTCTAGGAATTTTAAGAGATTTAAAATGATTTCAAGGGATTTTAAAAGTTTTCAAGAGATTTGAAAGGATATTAAGAGAATTAAAACATAATTGTTATTTATTGTCATATTATATAAGAATATCTCTTCTCACTGAAAAAAATATCAAAATTGTGGTTAAATATGCGCTTATTATTTTTTCTGGTTAAAGTAACCAGAATTTTAATCAGAATTTCCAGTTGAAACAACTAGAATGCTGATTAAATAAATTAGAAAAAATAGTGAGGGCATATTTTTACCCAAAATTCTGGTTAACTTGACCAGACATTTTTCTGAGAGCTGGAAATAAAAAAAATGTCTGATTTTTCTTTACGGTATATTGTAGATCAAGAACAGAAGAGTTTGATTGAAGAAGCAATGGATGATTATCGCAGAAACACGTGTATACGATTCAAACCTTATGCTGGAGAAGAATCAGATTATATAAGAATTACAGCTGGAAATACAGGATGTTGGAGCAGCGTCGGAAGAATTGGTGGCCGTCAGGATGTAAATCTTCAGGTTCCTGGTTGTGTTACCAAAAAAGGAACCGTCATTCATGAACTGATGCATGCTGTTGGATTTTTGCATGAACAGAGCAGATATGACAGGGACGAGTTTGTCAGTGTGCAATGGCATAATATTATGCGAGGTAAGTTTTTGCTTAAAATGAACAATTACCAAATTTTACCCACATCGCAACTAATTAAAAAGATATCTATGACGTTTATATGCACATTTTCAACATTTTGCAGGTCATGAAGTTAATTTTGAAAAATCCACAAGGGAAACTACAGATGCTTTTGGCGTTGGTTACGATTATGGGAGTGTGATGCATTATTCGCCTAGTGCTTTTTCGAAAAATGGACAACCAACAATAGTTGCGAGGGTAAGTATTTACATATATTCAGATTGCATGTATCTATAATAATTATGTAATTGTTTCATTTAAATCAGTAGCAAATTTATAATAAATCTTTGATATTGAATAAAGAATGTAAAAATATTTCAGGGGGTTGCCAATGATGCTCTGGGACAGCGAGCAGGATTTAGCAAGAGGGACATTCAGAAAATCCGAAGAATGTATAAGTGTGGAAATAGAAGGCGAAGTTTCAGCGACTATTTCTTTTTCTAAAAGAATGAAAGAAGAATACTTACAATATAAAATATGGCGAATAGGAGAGAATTGGTGGGCTTGTTATTGAAGGAATAGAGAGATTCGAAAGGAAAAGAGAAATGAATCCAGTCCAAAAATTAATTACCAAATTACTATACATGAATCTCTCTTTGTATGTATCATAATTTAAATAATATCTTAATACATTCATTATCAGTTAGATTCATAGACACATTTTGAGTTAGAATGTAACGTATGTCACTCGGAGCAGAGTCATAATTCAAATAAGGCAATTAGGGAGAAAAGGTTGTCTTCAAACATAATAAACATATCTTAATTTTTTCTTTTTTCTTAAAAAAGTGACAAACTAAACTTTTCTCCGAATTTTCGACGAAACTTGAACAATTTGAGAAATGTTATTCTAGTCTTCATCACTGTTAAGATGTCATTAAATGTTAGAATTCGCATAATCAAAGTTTGTGAAAAATATGTTGCACTTCAGTATTAATTAATGTAAGTGTTTTTGCGTTATTTGTCAAATGTCGTGAAATTGTAAAAGTGGTTAAATAAAAGAATAAGAAATTAAAATTTTCCTCGTAAAAGTATACTGACTTTTTTACCAATTTTTTGAAGAGGGGGGATGCGGTATCGATATTTATTGATATTCTCAAATCCGGTAAAATATCGATATTTATTTACCGATATTTATGGATAGTTTTTATCCCCTCTTTATCCTCCTTTATATTTAATTTTTAATATTGAAATTTACAAATTATCAATATTTTGACCAATATTCCGATATTTTGTATACCAGGCGTTTACTAAATTTTGACCACTAAATATAAGGTCCCTCTTACCATAAAAGCATATATAGGTTGCAAAGAATGTGCAAAAAATAAATTAATAAAAGAAGGTACGTTTTTTTTAACATTTTAAATATTTTAAGCATTTATTTGAAAGGCTAATAAATAATGTTTCACTTAAATCAGTAGCAAGTTAACAATAAATCTTTGATATTTAGTGCAAAATGTAAAAATATTTCAGGGGGCAGCCCATGATGCTCTGAGTCAGCGAACAGGATGACATTTTTTTTTGATAATCAATGAAGCCACTCTTTTTTTATAAAATCGGCAGCCCTCTCGCCTATCATTATAGTAGGTGCATTCGTATTTCCCGAAATAACTTTGGGCATTATGCTGGCATCAGCGACCCTGACATTTTTAATCCCTCTAACTTTTAATTCGTTGTCAACAACTGACATCGGGTCAGATTCAGGTCCCATTTTACAGGAGCCGGCTTGATGATTTTCTGGGTTTGTCTCATGCATTACTGCACATTCCCAATAGGAATCTGAACCGAAGTTTATGTGTTCGCAATTTTTCACTGGTGTGCGATTCAATTTCAAACCGTATCTATAAATGTGTAAAATATTAAGGACTTCGATATATTAAGTACCTACAATTTTCCGTGCATGTATTGTACAGTGGAGGTATTGTAAACAAATTACCAACCTTTTAAGAGATTGTGTCTCGGCCAATCGGAGAGTGAATTTAATGCCTTCCAAAAGTGTTTTCATGTCATCCGGATGGGAAAAATACTTGTGCGTAATTATTGGTCTTAAAAGTGGATTTTTGTCTCTCAAACGTATAAATCCTCTGCTTTTTGCGTGCAAAACAGTTGGAACGATTGAAATTTTTCTTTTACCAGCATTTCTTTCATATATCAATCCCGTACTGGAACAATCAGCCCAAAAGCCATTGAAGAATAACTGAATATCCGGAAAATCTTCGGCTGGATTGGCATATTTCGTATTTATAAAACCTGTCACTCCCGAAAGTCCTTTGAAAAAAGAGACATTAAAATTAGTGAAAATTACAATATTAAAAATATACATATTTTTGAATTAGTAAGACTACCTGTTCCAGACATAGGACCGTCTCTAGAGGTCAAATATTGAGTGGCAGTAGCCCAATTTAGTGTATTCGTCTCCTTCATCTTATCTGCATTAAAGACAACTCCATAGGAGACATGATTATGAAGATTTTTCCCAACTCCATCGAGGTCATGAATTACTTCAACATTAACAGCTTCCAGATCCTTTCTTGGACCAATGCCACTTTTTAAAAGTAAAAACGGCGAATTTACCGCCCCTGCATATCAAATAATTCATTATTTTGTATCAAAATTGAAAAAAGGTAAAGAAAGCTATGAAATCATAAAAAAATACTATACAAAAGACAAAATAAATATATATTATTACCCCCACTAACGACGACTTCTTTGTCAACCGATACTCGCTTGAATTCCCCGTTATGAAAAAACTCGACTGCAATTGCTTCTTTTTCATGATTAAATATAATTTTCGTAGCTGTTGAATTAAGCATCACATCGAAATTTTTGCGATTTTTGGCGGGACGAATAAAAGCTCGGGCAGTGGAATATCGAACACCGTTTTTTGCATTGTTTTGTGCCATAGCGAATCCGGTGTGATTTTTTCCGTTTAGATCAACTGTCTGGTAACCTATTAAAATAGTGAATCTATTTACATAAGGTTTGTCATCTACACATGTATATTTGTTTTATTATTATTTTACCTAACTCTTTTGCAGCATCCAAAATAGCGTAACCTAGAGGTGGATAATATGGAAATTGTTGGACTGGGAGGAGTCCACCCACCCCATGATATCCTTGATCCATTTCATTAATTTGCAAATTGTCTTCACTTTTGATGAAAAATGGAAGAACTTCTTCAAAAGACCAACCTTTGTTACCCATTCTTTCCCAATCATCATAATCTTTTCGTGATCCTCGCATGTAAGTCATTCCGTGAATTACACTCGAACCACCAAGTACCTAAAAATATATTAATTATGAAAGTTAGTTATATTTATAAACCACTTGTCAATTTACAATAATTATATAATAATTCAGAAGAAACTGACTTTTCCTCGAGGCCAGGTGCACTTTCTATCTTCTTTATTTAGACAAGCCTTTTCTTCACTTTCCGTTTTATATTTCCAATCGATATCACTCCCTAGATAATTTCGAAAAAACGATGGTACTTGAGTGCTCGGAGGCTCGTCCAATCCGGCTTCAAGCAATAACACTGAAAAGTTTTCAATTTCTGATAATCTTGACGCTACTACTGATCCTCCACTTCCCCCTCCTATTACAATGAAATCATATCTGAAATTCCAGTAAAAATAGTAAATATATGTATAACACATGGGGTCGTCCATTTATTACGTAATGCTTTTTTTGACGATTTTTGGGCTTTCTCTCCCCCCTTATATAACGCTACCTTACTGGTATCTGTTACAATTTTATTATATGTATAATCTGGTATAAATTATGATATTCTATAAATAATCAATTAATTTAATAATTAATTAACCAGTTATTTAAATTTATACTGTACAACTATAAATACGGTAGTTTTTTTAGAAATCGAAACCACAATTAAATATCCATAATATTACTCGTAGTTAATTTTTAAAACAATCTAATAACTGTTATTCCTATAAAACTGAATTTTTTAAAATAAAATCTTAATTAAGTACGCGCGTATAGGGAAAAAAATTCATAAAATATAAAATTTAAAAACAAAGCAAATGCGCACGCGGAAGCACACGTTTGGTTTCGTATTTGAAAATAAATATTGTAAGTTATACAAAATAATTAATGCAGCAACTTCGTTATTATCTCTGAGATAAAAAAAAAACTTATTAAACGACCTTATTTTGTATGAGGGTATGTAAAGTCGAATACACTATAACTAAAAAGTAAAAAACAAGAATTTATTAATTACTATGTTAATTGATTACTAATTATTACATATTATTATAGAAATAATATAAAATATGAAAGTTATAAAATTAATTTGTTATACTTGTAGATTAATTTAATGTTTATTAATTACTTGAGAAAAAAAATTGAATTTACGTATTTAACAATCTTTTCAGAGATTTTAGCGAATTTTAAGGGTTTTTGAAGAGATTCTTTGGAATTTTTAAAAGTTTGTCGTAGGATTTTTGAGGAATTTCAAGGAATTTTCATGATTTTAAAAAGATTTCTTTGTGGCATTTTAAAGTATTTTAAAAGATTTTAGCGAATTTTAGGGAATTTTGCAGAAGTTCCTATAAGAATTTTAAGAAATTTTTCAGGATTTTAAGGAATTTTAAGTGATTTTAAATATTGTGAAATTTTAATAGCCCATTTAAAATTCCTTGAAATCTCCAAAAATCGTTCGAAATCACTTTAAATACCTTAAAATCATTTTGAACCTCTAAATGTACCTATTTTTAAATTTTGTGAACTGCTTTCAATAATTTTCTAAACTTTCTCAATCTTTTGATTTTTTTTAAATTCCTCAAAATCTTCTAAAATTACTTGAATTCACATTAATAATTCAATTTTATTCAGTTAAATTTAGTTTTGCATTTTTTTTTAAATAATTGAAATTTTTTTATTCTTTCGTATTCTTTAAATTATTGTGAATCCTTTGAAATTCTTTTTAAATCTTTTGAATTCTATGCAATTCTATTCATTTTTTTTTATTTGGAGATCTTTTTAAATTTTATTAATTTACTGTAAATATTTTATGGACTATTTTTTTTAAATGCCTATTTTTTCCTTAATTTCTATCAAAGTTGTAAAAATCAGTGTTTCATCCTTTTTTTATACCTTGAATTAATTTCTTTGGGTGGTGAAGCCCGATTGCAGGGATCTTGAATGTCACACTGAGAACGAAGGAAAGTTTCAAGAATGTTCATAAATAGATAAAATGATGGAAAATGACACACTGTGTTCAACGTTGGCGTTATTGGCACACTATTTCCTGTCAATTCACAATTGCAGCTCATCTATATTTCAAAATTATTATTATTAAATTATATAACAGATCGATAAAATTCACTAGACTTACTTTGATCTCATATAAATCGAAAGTTAACTAACAAAGCCACAAATGCTCTTGAAAGTTCGGCTGTTCAAAATGAAAAGGTCTGCAGTTGCATCAGCCCCCCCCCACTAATAATTCGAAACTCCTTCATAGCCTAAGTAATTGCTCGACAAATGCGCTTATATATGCGCCATGAAATTGTAATTTTAAGTCCAGGAAAAGTAGTAATGCACGGCATTATTTATTGATTTATTGATTCTTGAGTTTTATCGCTCGATATTGAGAAAATATTGTCAACAAGATTCTTGAATCTTCTTTTGTTAA
>JAUESH010000033.1:7595237-7611358 GCA_032275165.1 Synergus magnus
GTGATCGCACATCTCATAATTTCGTATGAGGGGAAAAAGGAAAGAAGTTAGAGTGAAGGGTAAGGAATAAATTGAAACAAGTGGGAGAGCTCTTCAGCTGTACTTAGGTAGTTGTAAGATTCGAGTTGGTTCTTGGCTTTCTAGCGCAACGTTTACCCGGCCCTCCTATATCCTATTCTTACGTCTACCAAATTGTGCAACTATTTTACCAGCAATAGTTTCCTTTTCCTATAATTCCTGGATTCGCTTGTACCTCTTGTATATGTACCCCTAATATAGGTGTTCCCAAACACCGGATTTGCGTCGCTCCGATGGCCTTCCGGTTACGACACAAATGCGGTAGTCTATCTCTGGAATTGCATTCATTGAAACAAATACATAAATAAAGAAAGGAGGACAAATTATTTCATATAAAAATTAAATAAACCTTTTTAGAATTATATATAATAATCTTACTAATTTCGTTCGTTTGTTCGTTCGCAGTATGAAGTTGGTTCACAGTGATGCTTTTCGTTTTTTACTTATAATATCCCTTAAGAAAAAAAATATTGTAGGAAAATCAGTAAGTATAGGCCTATAATAATTTTCCCATATTTTTCTCGAATGGGCGTGTTTAAAGGGCGTGATCAAATAAAATGGGTGTGGCGTTGATAATGGACGTGATAAGAAATTGGACGTAGTCAAATTTGGTGGACGTGGTCGAAGCTTGGGTTCCATATAAATTGTAGATGGTCAAAGAAATTTAGCGCCTCTAAGACAAGTGGATGTGGTTAAAGGGCGTTTCCAAATAAAGTGGGCGTTGTCTACACAGTGGGCGTAGCAAAAATGGAAGTCGCCTACATAGTGAGCGTAAATAAAATGGGAGTTGTCTGCATAGTGGGCTTAGGAAATTGTAGGAAAATCAGGCCTATAATGATTTTCCCATAATTTTTTCGAATGGGCGTGTTTAAAGGGTGTGATAAAATAAAATGGGTGTGTCGTTCATAATGGGCGTGAAAAAAAAAAATTGGACTTAGCCAAATTTGGTGGACGTAGTCGAGGCTTGGGTTCCATATAAAATGTACACGGTCAAAGAAATTTAGCGCCTCTAAGACAAGTGAGCGTGGTCAAAAGGCGTTTCCAAATAAAGTGGGCGTGGCCTACACAGTGGGCGTAACAAAAATTGGAGTCGTATACACAGTGGTTGTAACAAAAATGGGAGTTGTCTACACGGTGGGCGTAACAAAAAATGGGCGTGACTTGTAAAGTAGGCGTGGTTTATAAAGTGGGCGTGGCGAAAAATATGATCTAGGGTACATTTTAATTTTTGTTGTTGCTTTTTCTGCTTTTTCAAGATATATTAAGTTCGGAGTGCTTCACTATCGCTGATAATTTCATGAATCATCAGCTACCTGCGGATGAATTGAAATAGTAAGTATAACATAACACGACTTCGCAACTTGTGATGTCTATAGCGAGTAACTGAGGTATACTCCTTATAATACCGTTACGTTCACTGACCGAGAACCGTCGAGATGTCGATTACGAAAGTCACGCAATTCATTTTTTTTTCGCTCTTTCCTCGTCTTTACTGAGAGGGAAAACGATCGCTATCGGAAACTAGAGTACGTATCAAGTCGCGTCCTCGACCGAGAATAAGTCGATACTTGGAATTGACCAATGAGGTTGAGAATCAAGAAAGCAATGCTCAATAATGCGGGAAATGTCTTGTGATTTAAATGGTATTTAAAGGGAAGGAAAATAGGGGAGAGTGATATCAAGTGATATTAAGAAAGGAAGAAAGATAAAAGTAGAAGAGATGAGAGAAAAATAGGGGTAAATAGGATTTTTGGAAGAATGAAGATGTACAGGAAATAAAAAAAGTATAGAAAATAGGATAAAATAAAATATGTTATTCAATTTTCATAGGAAATTAAGAAATCACAAGGTTAGTCCTCTGTTTGTAAAAACAAAGCAATATTCTTCCTTATTTCCTTTGAGAGGGGAAAAAAAAAACAATTCACACTACCATAAAAACGTTGAAAGGCTCACATCTGAGTAATTGAGAAATTCTGTGAAGACTTTTTTTTCTATTTGACGAAACAATGACGCCTTGAGTTTTATTTTTCTCATTCGCATAAGGAAAGAGGTTTTTCCATGTTTCCTTGTTGTTGTAGAACTGAAATATTTGTAGTCTTGGCTGAAGAGAGAAAGAAAGAAACAAAGAAGGAAAGAAAGAAAGACAGAAAGAAAGAAACAAAGAAGAATTTGGAATATTTTAAATTAGAGAAAGGACAATTTTGATATCTTAAAAATGTATAAAATAAATTAAAAAAATTTACTTTCAGAAATTGAGAATTCTTGGTGAGTTCATCGCCATTCGAACGAGTCTTACATAAATGAAGAAAACTGGTGCACGTTTCTACGATAATAATCGAGATCGAGACGATGTGTATAATGTGCTAAATGCAACTTTTCCAGAAAAGAGATTCACATACACGTTTATTTATAATTATTTATTACTTTTCTCATTTCCGTCACTTTTCATAACTCTCACGTAATCACAGGAGATTAT
The DNA here is from genome assembly GCA_032275165.1 of Synergus magnus. Lineage (NCBI taxonomy): Eukaryota > Metazoa > Arthropoda > Insecta > Hymenoptera > Cynipidae > Synergus > Synergus magnus. Next base: position 7,597,792 of record JAUESH010000033.1, read on the forward strand.
TAAAATTATGAAAAGATTTATATACTATATTTACGTTATATTATTTTTATTTTATTTACAATTTATATCTACATTAGATGTGAAATCACATTTAGAGTAAATTCTTTTTACTCTCACATTTTTTTCTTCATCACGTTAAAAAAGAATTTTTAACCTTTTACAATTAAACATAATTTGAAAGTCATAATATAATAATATAGTATAATAATAATAATAATAATAATAATAATATGTATCATGTCAATTTTTAACTTGACTTATTTTTGACAAGAATTTTCTTCTCGTGCAGAAATGCCAAATTAGGTGTGTCATTAATTCATTTGAGTGTAATTTAAAAAAGGAAGTAAATTTCTATAAAATAGACGTTTTTACTGAATTCGACATAATGTTTATTTAGAATATTGTCATTAATTTCGTATTAAGTAATTTTACATTGTGAGTGAATTTTTTGAACGGATGTCTGCTTTCACGTGATCCTATTTTTAAATTTGGATTAAATTAATAGGCTGCCGAAAATAATTCAAGCTCTAACGCACCGCTAGTTAGTAATGAATGCTCGAATCAGTAGAGCTTGAAGGACGCAAAGAAAATATCAAAAATGGCATTTCATTGTCGATGAAAGCGCAAATCGCAGTCCAATCTTAATTGTCCATTTAAAACCACTTAAATAATTAATTTGAAATAAAAAGAGATAATTCAATTATTGTCGAAGTTTTCTAGTTCAAAATAAATATGTACTTTTTATTTCAATGAAAAAAGAAAAACATATAAAAAGAGTCCGAATTGAATTTTCTAGATTAAATATTTTTAAAAATTAATATTTTAATAAAATATTTAACAGTGAAATGATAACTTTATGTTAATGATTTTATGTAAGAATTGATAAAGCATAACGAGATTAATGAGAAAATATAAGAGAGTTCGAAGAACTTTGCAACAATATGTCAAGGGAAAGGTGCGTTCCTTCCATTATAGTTATTTAATGTCAAGGTGCACAAGTGCCAAAATAATTTTAATACTTTCATGCTTCAATTAATCAAATCAAGATTTGCTAATCATTGAAGAAATTAATCGTATTTTTCGCGTAAAATTTTATATTTTAATGACATTCATTGACTAATTAGTCTGCAGACATTATTAATAAGAAGATAATCAATCTTTGATGGACATGACAATACATTTGTATTCATCTGTATGTAATTACTGATTAGTGATTAATGTTCTGTATTGAAAAAAAAATAAAATAAAAAAAACAGTTCTTAATTTAAAATTCAGTATATTAAATGTTGCTCTAAATAAGTATTTAAATGTTCCAACGTTCACATTCGAGTCAATTTCAGAGCGTAAAATTTATTTAACATGTTTGGTGACATTTACCACTTTCGTAAATCTAGCTGAAACACCTATTTCAATAACGACTGACATAATTAAGAATTCTGTATCAAGAAATTGCAATATATCTTTTTTCAAGTTAAAATTTCGTTATCAGGATCAGATTAAAAGGATCATGTCAAAAAATGAGAATTTTAAACATTTCATTTTATTTTTAAAAACATTTATATTTTGAACATTTTTAATCTTAAACTGGAAATTTTTCTCTACTTGAGCCATATTTTTGGGCCTTTTTCTGAGTCATAATAATATTGGACCTTTAATTGTGGGTCTTATTTTGGGCCCAAATACTGGGTCTTGCAATGTGGACTTTGTTTTGGGTCCTAATTTTGTTCTATTTTTGAGCCTTATTTTGAACTTTAAATTGTGGGTCTTCTCTTGGGGTTTCAAATTTAGAACTTATTTTATTGGGCCTAATTTTTGTTTCCAATTTTGGACCTTATATCGGATCCTGAACCTTGATCTATTTTTATTGGACGTTATTTTGAGTTCCTAATTTTATACCTTATATTGTGGACCCTTTTTGAGATTTAAATTTGGATCTTATTTTATTGGGCCATATTTTGGGTCCTAATGTATCTCTTTTTATGGGTTTTTATATTATGGTCCTAATTTTGGGCCTTATTTTGTATCCTAATTGTAGACCTTATATTGTCGGCGCTATTTGGGATCCTAAATTTGAATACTATTTTATTGGGTCAAATTTTGGATCCCAGATTGGGATCTCTTTTTTGGGACTTATTTTAGAGTAATAATTTTGGGACTTACATTTTGGACATCATTTTTTATCCTAAATCTGAATCTTACTTTATTTGACCTAATTTTTCGGTCTGTTATTTTAAGAAATTCTATAAAAAGAAATATTTACTATTTAATATATAATTAAAATGTAAAATGTAATATCTTATAAATAAAAATGCATAATTTAAAGCTGTGAATAATTTTCAAATGAGTTGAAGGTGAAGTAGAAAACAATTATTTTCTTACAAAACTTCTTTAATTGTTTCGCGATGATCTAAACTGTACTTCTTTCACAATTTTGCATTTTGTACAAGATGGTACGGGTCTCTTTATTAAATTTAATTACTCGAATAATTTTCCACACTTGAGATAATTGAATTTTCTTAAATTTTGCGCAATTTTTCGTAATATTTACTTTTATACCAGAGTGTAATGAAGTGTGGAACGAAATCTTGAATGCTGACAATTAAGACAATTTAATTAATTAAACGGGAATAGTAATTTGTTGTGGTCTTCTTGAAAGTTCTAACAAAGGTTTTCATTAAAAATAAAATATTAATTAACCATTTATTTCAACTTTATTTATTTTTAATTTCATCATTTTAATTTGATATTCACCTGTTGGCCTTTTTTTTTTTGCTTGTACTGTTTTTATTTTCATCCAAAGGAGTGGCACGATTTTTAAAGGCCTGAGATATTCTTTAGATAAAGCTTTTGATCTCTGGCTTCTTTTTTGGCGAGAATCCTTTCTCTGATTTGTCCTTCGAAGTTGAATGATGCAAATTTCAATTTATATTTCAATATGCATTTTTAAAATATAAAATATCAACAAATATTCTTCCAATTTCAAACAGCTTCCAATTTTGGAACATTTAAGTCTGAAAACTTTCAGCCTTTCAGATTTAAAATTCTTTAAATATAAAAGTTTCATTTTGAAAGTATTTGAAATTTAAAAAAATTTAAAAGAACAAATAATTAACTAACTTTCCTTGAATTTTTTTTTGAACTAAAAATAAGCGTGTTTTCTTTGTCTCTTGTTTTCTTTAAGGCAATATAAAATTACAGGATAAGTAATCGACAATAAAAGTCCTCAACTTAAAAGTCTAAAAATGGGCATTTTAAATGGCGAAGTCTAGTTAGACAGGAATCGGTTATTTATTGCTTGTTCAGCAAAAAATTTACAATTCGTTCTTGCTTTGCTTTTCTTTTATAGCTTCGAAGATGGAAATTAGAACGTTAAAAAAATCCGTTTGAATAGTAATTTCCCTAATTCCCACAAACTAAAACTGACCCAGTTTTCATTCATAGAATTTTCATAGAATGAAAACAAGTATTTAAATCGTTAATTTCGAAAGACTGAAGGAATTTAACTTTAAAATATTTCTCTCACAATTTTTTAATTGCGGTCATAAATTATAAATATATTTTCAGTAAAATTTTTCAGTAACATATCAAACTTTTCAAAGTTTTATATATAAGACTAGGATTTTATGATTTTTTTGTGTAAATAGAAATTTCGACTAAATTCTCTCTATTCTTTTTCCCCAAGGACGATAATTATCAACAAAAAATTTTATTTATGGTTTCTAGAAAATAATCGTAATTCTCGTTGTAACATTTATTACCCTTTCTATGAGAAGATTTTATTTCTCGTTACTTTAACTACCGGCGTCGAACATGTTTTATGATCTTTCTCAAATAAAAGAAAGATTCGAAAATTTGAGAGTCTCTAAACAAAAACCAAAAAAAAAAAAATACAGCTAAGCATAGTTAAATGCTTTTAAATCAGATTAATTTTTTTTCGAATTTTCTTATTCAAAGATTTAATTTAAGTTCGGGTTATAAATAATTTTCTTTTTAAATTGAAGTCTTTGTCTTGTCTGTTAAAAATGTTTGTTATTAAAAAAAAGTTATTTAAAAACAATTTTAATATTTTCCAGTTTTGAATTGAAGTAATTATATTTTTGGTATGGACAAAGATATATATATCACCGAGATTTATTTTCTTTATTATTATTTTTTTTTTTTCATAAAAATTTTCATAAAAAATAAATTTGGACTTACTCTGAAGAGAATCCTTCAGTGAGGCTGATAATAATTTCTTTGAGGCGAGAGAACTTTTTTAACACTCGCGAAAGACCGACCGATTATATTTGTTTGCGGTCCCTCGACCAACAGGCGACTAGACCGGTACCATTCTCTATCTTACTAGTAATATTCGACAATCTCCACCACTTCTGTCTCCTTACCACTTTTCCGACAAGAAATGCTTCACTGGAGAACAAATCTAAATTGACCCAAACCACCGGGAGTCAATTTTCAAAATTTAAAAAAAATACATATTAACCTTATGTCCGAAACTCTGAGTTCCAAACCACTACTAGGTTGTAAACTTTAAGGCCCAAAAATACAAAATTAAAAATAAAAGTTTCGAATATAGGGTCCCAAAATATAAGGCCACAAATATAGGACCCAAACACATGAAGAGTCCAGAGAATAAATAAGTAAGCCAGAAACTAATACCCAAAATATAAGGCCGAAATAAAGGACCTAAAAATAGGGCCCAAAATATAGGAAATCGAAATAAGTTTTAAATTTAAGACCCAAAATATGACTCAAATATAGATTACAAAATAGAAGACGCAAATATGGGAACCAAAATAAGACACAAAATAAAATACCTAAATATAATCGTGGAAATTAAAACACAAAATACAAGGTAAAATGTAAGTTCCAATGTGTAACCAAAAATAAAAGGCTCAAATATTGGACCTAAAAAGGTCCAAAATACATATAGGATGCCGAAACAAGATTCAAAATAAGGCCTAAAATTTAAGACCCGAAATAAGACCCAAAATGTAGGAACCAAAGTAAAGCCAAAAAATATAAGGCCAAAAATGAAAAGTCTAAAAATAAGGTCCAAAATTTAGGATTCTGAACAAGGTGCAAATTATGGGTCCCAAAAATTTTGGAAACGTTCACATTGTTAAGGGCCAAATATAGGATCCAAAAAAGTAAAAATAGGACCAAAAAATAAGAACCAAAATGTGTGGGATCCAGATTAAGGCCCAAATTATGGCTCAATTTTTTTGGAAGACTTTTAATATAAAAAAGACTTAAAAACGAGGGAAAAATGAGGCCCAAAGTGTGTACACAGATACATTTAAAAATTAGGACCCAAAAATAAGACCCAAAATATAGGGGACACGGAATAAGGCCCAAAATGGGGCCCAACTTAAAAAAAAACTTGATATAAAAAAATCATTTTTGAAGCACCTGATTTGAATAAAATTAAATTTAAAATTTAAAAAAATAATTGAAAAATAACTCAATAAAAATCTTAATATTATTGGTACACGGAATTTTTTAACAATCATTCCTGTTATTTTCTGATGAGTTCAAGACCAAGGATGCGACTCATGACTAAATCTTAGGTTCCTATTGTAAAGGAGTCATTAAACCCGTAATGGTAATTTTTTCCAGCATATATCTATCACAAAGTCTGGTTTCAAAGATCAAGTTTTCTTTTTTCAAGTTGAATCATGAATAGAATCTAAAGAGACCTTTCAAATTTACATAGGCATCCTATACTGATTGTCTAAAATCCATGTCACCTCTTTTGCAAATACGGACATAATGTATCTTGAATATTTATGTTTGAGGAGGAGCCTTCTAACAGTAAATTGAGACTAAGAAAATTTTCCTTATCTTAGACTATCCGCGTCTTAGTTTTATTTGAAAAGAAGAAAAAACATTATTTTTACTATAAAATGGCTAAAAATTACATTTCTAGTTCATTTAGTCTTCAAAATAATTCTTTTTTAACGAAAAAAACATCTACCCCAGCCTGGGATTGAACCAGAAATCTTCACTTTGAATCCGTAATTTATAACGCTCATAATGTATATGCACATGAAATCGGAAGGTTGGGGTTCGAACCCTGGCTGATTTAGTTTTTTTTTTCTACGGAAAAGCATTATTTGCAGCAATAATGGGACATAAATTTATGTTTCAATAAATTTATACAGTTCGTAAGAGTTTACTTCGTACTTTTTGATGTAAAATAACTAAAAGAATTACTTTTATTTATTTTTTAATGCATTAAATTGTCATTAAATTTGATCTGCAATCTCTAGACTTGTATTTAATAAACCTTGATGAAAAGTTAAAAAAAGAATGAGAATTTAATAAAAGTGAGTCAATTGTAATGATCAATGATATTTTAGGACGAAAGTAAAAGTTGTAAAATAAAAATTATTTAAAATATCACCAAATTTTTAGTTATAAAATTGTTTTAACCCTACCTTAATTTTTTATGCAAACTATTTAGGGGTCTTGCATAAATCACTTCTATCTTGCCTTCTGTTTTGTGCCTCAATTTTAAGGTTCTATATTTGGGCCTTATATTTTTGGGTCCTATATTTGGGTCTTTTATTCTGGGCCTTATTTTGGTTCCCATATTCGGAAATATTGAAATATTGGACCATATTTATCTCCTTGTATGTTTGGCCTTAATTTTTGGCCCTAGTATTGGACCTTAAATTACGGGTTAAATTTTGGCCCTAATACTGGGCCTTATATTGTGGACTTTGTTCTGGGTCCTAATATTGGATCTATTTTTGGGCCTTATTTTGGACCTTACATTGTAGGCCTCATTTTGAAGTTCTAAATTTACATCTCATTTTATTGGGTCTTGTTTTTGTTCCTAATTTTGAGCCTTATTTTGGATTCTGAATTTTAATCTATTTTTATTGGGCCTTATTTTTGGTTCCTAACGTTGGATCTTTTTTGGGTCCTAAATTTGGATCTTACTTTATTATGGCATATTTTGGGTCTTAAATTTAGATTTTATTTTATTGAACCACATTTTGGGTTCTAAATTTGTATCTTTTTTATGGAGCCTTACTTTTGGGTCCTAATTTGGACTTTATATTTTTGTCCTTATTTTTGGTTCTTAACGTTGGACCTTATATTGTGGACTTTTTTGGGTCCTAAATTTGGATCTTATTTTATTATTTTTTTTTGTGTTTTTCATTATTATTTTGATGTCCTTCCAATTTTTAGGGTGAAGGCCCTCCCTTGAATATTTTTCGAGGCCGGTACGACTTCCAAGGCTCAAAAGATGAAATTCACAGTTTTTTGTTTCACTGAGATGGTTGAGAGCCTACCTTAGAGCGTAGTAATAATTTCGCAATTGAAATCACTGTCACGGTAATGTCGATAAAATCTCTTCTGGCCTTACGCAAAGCATTAAGTACACTTATATTCAGCTATAGAATTTAAACATATATAAAATATATATATGTATATATCTCGGATTGCACGGCTCGTTGACAATCCCTCAGGAAATGTTTACATGAAACGCAATTTTTTTTCTTAACTTTTTTTTCATACTCTGAGGTGTGCGTCGTAAAGTCAGGTTTACTCACTTGCACGGAAAAATATCTACTCTCTCGTAATGTAACAAGACGATTGTATAATGTTAGTATGCCAAGATATTCTGTAACTGGTGAGAAATAGTGAAATATTTTATTAGGAAAATTCTGTTAGCACTCATTACTCTAAAAGCTATAAGTGTAACTTTTGTCGTAAGTTGGTTACTAAATATAGTAGAGTAACAATAACGTAACTTGAAAAAAATGTCGGATAAAAAAAATTACCGTATTTTCAAATTCCCGAAAATTCGAATCCCAAAAATTTTAATTTCCGAAAATTTTAGATTTCTGAAAATTCAGATTCGGGAACTTAAAATCTCAGAAATTTTCATTTTTCGGGAATATGAATTTTCGACACTTATTGTTTCGATATTTTTCACATTCGAGATGTTGGTTTTTCGGTAAAAAAATCCCAAAATGTCGACTCCTTAATATTCATATAAAATATAAATAATTTATTTGTTCTTGTATCATGTCCGATTTATTTTTATTTCTGTAAAAAAGTGTCATAAATATTAAGAGAAACTGCATTTCTAGCCGATGGCTAAGAAAATTTAATTTATAATACAGATCCATTTGCACGATGTCGTGATCTGCAGTAATCAATGGGACGAATCAGTGTAACGATATTATGCAGAAAGTGTGATTGACCCAAGGGCCTAATAAAAAAAATTTTCCTTATTGTCGTTAAAATATCATTCGAAAAATTCGCTTTCTTCAAAATAGAATTTTATTTTCTAATATATATTTTTGTACAAAAGCCTGAGAAATCAGGTAGAAAAATATTGATCTAGATGAACTGTGTGACTAGAAAGAGTAACTAGAAAAATTTTGAAATCCGTCCTCTATTCAAGACTTAAATCGAAAGATAAAATTTAAATTTCGCGCCAGGAATAAGTAAAAATGAGGGTTATGTTCAAGTGTGGCTCTCGCGAATTTCTGGCGCGAAATTTGAATTTCGGTTTTCTGATATGCATAATAATCGTATTTCTCCAATAAAATATAATTTAAAAATCAGAGAACTAAAAAAATAATCGGAGAATTAATTATGAATACAATAAAATGTATAAAGGGGTGTCCAAAATTTGTAAAATTACTGTATTTCAGATGTTAAGCATCGGTTGAAAAATTCGAACTTTTAACATTTCGAAGAGGTTCATGATGATAGTGATGGTTATGATTGTGATTATAATTATGATAGTCTCCATGATAATGATTATAATTATGGGGGAATTGAGGTTTGCTGGGCCTTGAATTCCAGCTATTTTTAATGAAATCTGCAGCCCTTTCGCCTATCATAATTGCAGGGGCGTTGGTATTTCCAGAAATAACTTCAGGCATTACGCTCGTATCAGCAACCCTGAGACCTTGAACGCCCTTGACCCTTAATTCATTATCAACAACTGCAAGTGGGTCAGACGGAGGTCCCATTTTACAGGAACCAGCTTGATGATTTTCTGGATTCGTGTCATGTTTAATAGCACACTCCCAGTAAGAATCACTGCCAAATTGTAGGTGCTCACAATTTTTGCAGGGGGTCTTGTCCAACTTGAAACCGTATCTGAAAAAGGAAAAAATAAATTTAAATGAAAATAAGTTACCGACTGAGCAAGGTTCTCATTTTTTTGCTAAGTTACCAACAGTAGATATTACCTTCAACTGCTAACACAGATTTCTACTAGGTTTGAGGTTCTGTTGATACTGGAGGGATCTAATTTATCGACTAGAAAAGTGGTAGAAATTTGCATTACTGACCAATGGTAATACCAACTGTCGGTAACTTATAACTTGTTAATACTAACGGTTTGAGCGCTTTTGTATCTGCCAATCGAATCGCAAATTTAATTCCTTCAATGAGGGTCCCAACATCATCTGGATGATGCAAATATTTCGGATGAATCATTGGTTTTGAGAGGGGATCGCTGTCTTTCAGTTTAAGATAACCTTTGCTTTTTGGATGAAGAACAGTTGGGTAGATGGTGATGTGTCTTTTTGGGCCAGTGATCTCACTAACTGCTCCAGTTTCTGAACAATCAGCTAAGTATCCACCAAAAATTAACTGCACGTCTGGATGATCTTCCTTCTGATTTGCGTATTTCGTGTTTATCATTCCTGTCACTCCCGAAATGCCTGCAAATGATAGTCGTTTTTAGGAATTTAAAAAATTGAGATTGGAAAGGGATAGTGGATAGCCGAGGATAGAAAGGATATAAATGGATAGAAAATGATAGAAAAAGATGGACACGGATCGAAAGGATAGAAAAAGATAAAAAGAGTTGGTGCAGATAGGAAAGGATGGAAAAACATAAAGAGATGGAAACGGATAGAAACGGATATAAAAGGGAACGAAAAAGATAGAAATGTATAGAAACGGATAGAAAATGAGAGATAGAAATGTTTACGAATAGAAAGGGATATAAATGAAGAGTAAAGGATATAAAAAGATAAAAAGAGATAGAGGCCGATAGGAAATGATAGAAAAGCATGTAAAGATTTGGAAACGGATAGAAACGAATAGAAAAGGGTAGGAAGGGGAAAGAAAAAGATGGAAATGGATATAAACTAATAAAAAATGATATAATAGGATAGAAACGGATAGAGGCGGATAGAAACGGATAGAAAAGCATAGAAAATAATAGAAAAGGATAGATATGAAAAAAATGTTAAATTTTACCTGTCCCGGACATAGGACCGTCCCTGAAGAGCAAATATTCTATAGCAGCGGCCCAGTTTAGAGTAGTAGTTTCTATTTCATTAATAGTGAACCCGAGAGCATAGGAAACATGATTATGTAAATTTTTTCCAACTCCCGGAAGATCATGAACTACTGGAACTCCCACAGCTTCCAAATCCTCTTTTGGACCAATGCCACTGTTCAAAAGAATCTGCGGTGAATTTACTGCCCCTAAAAATATTTATTATTGTTAAAAATAGTAGTTTTGATAATTAATAATTAAATTTTTAATTTAATTTGGATGCGAATTTCTTTTTTACGTACTGTACGGAATATTTACCTCCGCTAACAATGACTTCTTTGTCAACACTAACTCGGTGCAATCTTCCATTACGAATAAATTCAACACCCACAGCTTTTTTTTTGGCGTCGAAGATAATTTTTGTCGCTGTGGAATTCAGAGTTATATGAAAATTCGGACGATTTCTCGCAGGACGAATGAATGCTCGAGCGGCGGAAAATCTAGAGCCATTTTCTGTTGTTGTTTGGGCAATTGCGAATCCTGTGTGGTTCCTTCCATTCAAATCAACTGTGTCGTAACCTATCCAAATCAGGAAAAATAATTTTAGAACCTTTCTTCGAAAAAAATTAGTATATTATGTATCAAGGGGGAGAAAGGGGCCTTTTTGTGTTACACATGATTGATTACAGTCGATTTTTATACCTATGAAGCAGGGCTAAAGTTCTACTTTTAGTCCCTAGGGAGAAAAGGTACTTTTTGGTCTCTAGTGATTCAAAAGTTCTTTCTCGTCGCTAGTGAGTAAAAGAAATATTTTTTAGCCCATAGAGAGTAAAGGTACTTTTTACTTCATAGTGAGTAAAAAGTATTTTCTACTCCATAGCGCGTAAAATAGTACTTTTTAGTCCCTAGTGAGTAAAGGTGCTTTTTAGTCCCTAATGAGTAAAATAGTACATTTAGTCCCTAGTGAGTAAAACAGCATAAAAAATAGTTTAATAATAGATCTCGCGAAATTAAATATTATTTAAAAAAATTAAAATATACCTAATTCTTTTGCAGCTTTCAGGAGATCGAAGCTGAGTGGCGGATAATAATTAAACTGGGTGACTGGAAGTGGTCCATCCGTACCGTGATATCCAAAGTCCATTTCCTTGAATTGCAAATTATTTTCACTTTTGAGAAAGTATGGAAGAACTTCCTGATAAGACCAACCGATGTTTCCCATCTTTTCCCAATCGTCATAATCTTTTCGGGACCCTCTCATGTAAGTCATCCCGTTCATTACACTCGTGCCTCCCAAAACCTGATTAATTGAAAATTAGCGTTTTTAGAGGTAAATGAACAATTTGAAGGGAATTAAAAAAAATAATGATGATGATAAGATCGAAATTTCTTTTAAAACGAACCTTTCCACGTCCCCAGTAGCATTTTTGATCATCACTATTTAGGCAGGCTTGATCCTCCTTTTCGGTTTTATATTGCCAGTCAATATCAGAATGGAGATAATTAAAAAAGAAGGATGGCACTTGAGTCCATGATGGTTCATCCATTCCTGCTTCGACCAGCAAAACTGAAAAATTCCTGTCCTCTGATAATCTTCCCGCAACTGTTGCTCCCCCACTACCCCCTCCTATCACCACGAAATCATATCTATAAAATCAGTAATCAAAATTAGTATATTAGTATATAAAATTAATATATTAAGTTCATCCTAATGACGGTAATTTTTCCTTGCTTTGTATACATTTTCTACATTTTTTTTTATTTATATTATATACCAGCAGAAATTTCAAGAGCTTTTAAGACATATACAGAAGACTTTGTTAGAGGATTGGAAAGAATTTCAAGCAATTTTAAGCGATTTCAAAGGATTTTAAATGATTTTAAGGAATTACTAGGGATCCTATGGGATTTTAAAGTTTTGTTTAAGAATTTCAGCAGAATTAAACCGATTTCAAGGGGTTTAAAAAAATATAACAAAAGTGAAAGAATTAAAGAAGTCCGAAAACAATTTTAAAATATCTTAAAAAGATCCTGAGGACAAATTTATGACACCCCCAGCAAAATTTGTTTCCGATAGTTTCAAGGGTGAGTTATATAAAAGTGGATTAAGATCTGACCTAGAATTGATTGCCTCTCTAGTTAAGGGTCGATTACAGGGATCTTCAAGATCGCATTGTCTGCGAATAAAAGTTTCAAGAATTCCCATGAAGAGCAAAACGGATGTGCCACATGTTGAGGCCAAAGTGGGCCCAGTGGCTGCACTCAGAGGACAATTGCAACTCATCTATAAAGAAAAGAAAATTAAAATATAATAATAATTGTACAAATAACAAATATGACTAAATTCAATATTTAATTTGATAAATTTCAAACACCTGTTGACGAACTGTGGATTTTTATCCAATTTTTAAACTGGAATTCAGTTGAAAATCTGGTGAATAATTAAAAAACAATTTCTTAATTAGTAACATAACTTTTACATAGCTATTACATAGCAATTACATAACCATTACGTATTTGTTACACATTTGTTACATAATTATGTATTTGTTGCATACTTATTACAGAGCAGGAACAGAACAGTTACAAACCCGATGCATTACTGTTACATCCATGTTACAGAGCAGTAACATAACAGTTACAAACCCGTTGCGTATCTGTTGCATAACTGTTACATACACTTAATTTGAAAAAAATTAATAAAAAAATTGAGAATAAAAATTTTAATCATAATTGAAGTAATAATAAATTAAAAAGATTTCTAAATCATGGAAAGTTTGATGTCTTATTCGCTAATTTATGTAAAGATTAGTGTGTCATTTGGAACTTACCCCAGAAAAAATCTTGAGGTCATCTGTTGTTATCACTGCGAGGATACGAGAACCACTAGTACTCGCTAAAGATTGTCAGATTTTATATTAGTTGTTGGATTCTTAAGAAAGTGGGGACTCTCAGTTTACTGTTAACTCCAACCAATAAAAACCCAAGAAACTGCTAAACGAGTGAATAATCATCAATGAGGAGCTTTCAAACATTAATCTGAATATTCCAATGAGTCAGAAATAAATACAAAATATTTACGTCATTAATCGACGGTTTTCTATTTTCAATTGGAATTTTTTTAAATTATTTAACTCGAATTTCCTGATTTTCTACTTAGTCCATTAATTGATTTTTACTGATATATCAGGCAGTAATTACTGTATTTGGATTTATATAAACTTAGTTCAGTACTGGAATCGATTTCCCATCACCTACTTCTTCATTTATAATAATATTAAGTGTAACAAAATATTATATATA
>JAUESH010000033.1:7614130-7626188 GCA_032275165.1 Synergus magnus
ATGCGGCTCTTCATTACTGTAATGGGAGGAGAAACACAGGATGTAAATTATCAACAGTTTTTAGTAACCTAATAAGGAAAATGTTATTAGAAATAAGAAACTGCAACAATTCTTTAAAAATTGTTTAAAAGAAAACCATTAATAAACAAATCCTTTTATTTTAATTTAATCAACATTTTAAAGATAAATATTTTTTAATTATTAAGATATTATTTATCCTCAAATAAAGAAATATATATCAGAAATGCTCAAAAAATTGTTTATTCACTAAAAACATAGAAATTTATAATATATAGCTTTTTTGCCTTATCTGATCACGAATCTAAAATTATCATCTTAACTAAAAAATACAAAAATAGCAAGAGCACTCGTGAAAGCGAAAAAAATGAAACTATAACTTGAAACGAATTAATTTTTTAAGATCTAATATTTCGTCAAAACTTAATAAAAACGCACTTTTTATCTTTGGCATTTAAAAAAATACTGACTTTTGACACAATAATTCAAAAATTTAATTTCTCCGCTTTAAAATTTAAAAATAATTTCAATTTAATTTACATTTTGAAATCTCAAAATTGTTTAAAAAGTCTTCTTATCGACTTTAAAAGTATTATGCAAAAATAGAATGCTTCGCTTCACTGCCTCTTATGATACCATTTTTCAGTTTTTAATCTTACTATCACATGTCTAATAAAAAAAGACTTAAATTAGGAATCGTATCGCAAAGAAAAAATCTCGCCAGTCAAAAAAAGTTTAGTCGTTCTAAAATCGAGAAGGATCACATTTTGCAATTTATTTCGAAATTCAAAAAGAAAGTCCAGTTTTCACAATTCATAATTGATCTTAAGTTAATTCAATCTCTAATTATAAATTGAAATTTATAAGTTACAAACGATAATTCGAATCGATACCCATATGAAAGCAATTTGAATATAAATTCTGGGTGTAAATACATCTCTAATTTACAGTCTAGACTTTATTTGAAATTCGAAATAAAAAAATTGATTTTTTAAAAAACCAAACACTCAAGTGATTGCTTTAACCCGAAGTTGAAGCAATCCAGCAAGAGCACTTGTGAATCCTGCATTATAATCGAGAGTGACTTCGGTGTAAACATAATCCTCTCGATGGTCGTGAAATTTGTCGACTTCGTCAGGACCAGAAACAAGAGCCCCATAAAGAATTTGCGGATTTGGAGACTTCCGGTCCAATTCTGGCCAACCACAAGGCGCTGGTTTATCTGGGCAAGAAGACGCTGCATGGTGGGGTTGAGTTGGGGGATTTTTGCCCCACCCAACTACATAACTTCTTCCTAAAACGAAAAAAAAAGATTTAAAATTTATTTAAATAAAAGAAACATTTCTTTAGATATTTAATAAAGGATAATTACCCCCACCACCGAGCATGTAGGAAATTTGCTGTTTGGCAAAATCTCGATACTCCTGTGGATCTCCAATTCCAGGTGAATCCGCTGCCTGTAGGCAAATAAAAGCTACATTTGCAGCGTGACAAAGTGTCCCAAATTTGTCAATATAGAGCAGACCCTTAGGCGTCCTTTTTTGGAATCTAACAGAAAAATCACAGAAGTTTTTCGCGGAGTTCTGATAATCAATTCGTCGAGTGATTTGAGCCAAGAGAACCTGAAAAAAGAATTTTATTTAGACCAAATCAGAATATTTAATGGAGAGACTTATTCTGCGTGCAAAAATAGACAAAAAAGTTTCTTACGATATTTTTCTCAGAACAATAGTTTTCGAGTTATAAAAGTTAATAAAAAGCTTGGGAGAGGGAGGCGGTACGGATAGCGTGGCGCCCGGGAGACGCGGGAGTGGGAAATCGCTCAGCGTTCTTTAGGCCGTACGCTGCCCTAGATTAAAACTTCTTTAAAACCGAAACTATACGTCTGAGAAAAATGTCGCAAAAGACTCTTTTATCTAGTTTTTCGCCTAGAGTATGGTTTTCGAGTAATTTTTTACAAACCTGAACTCCAGCGACTTTTTTATTAAAAAAGAATTCATTGGGTCTCTCTTTGAGGTAAAAATGTTGATAATGATATTCAGCCTCCTCGAGATATCTGGAGCTGTTGGTGGCCTTGAAAAGCCAAGCTGCAGACCAAGCTAATTCATCTCCATAATCAGTGCTTTCATAATACTGAGCTGCCCCTCTTATAGCTTCATGATAAAGTCCCCGATAGTTATTTGCAAACTGATAAAGCTCTTTAGCATGTTGAAGACACTTGGCACTGTATTCAGGATCTGAATCCTTAAAAAGGAGACTCGAAGCTGCGAGAGCTGCTGCAGTTTCTCCCGCTAGATCGGATCCTAAAATAATTAAACAATTAATAATTTTAATTTAAGTGACAAAGGTTTTATAATTATAATTGGATTTGAAATAAAAATACCTGGATGTTCAGCATCGATTTTAAAGGCAGGCCTCGAGGTATTCAAGTCTTCCGGTCTTCCCCAAAAAGTATGGTCCATTGTAAAATCTCCAACTTGCCCATAGAATGTTGTTTCATTGACGTGACATTTTATAAAATAATCAGTGGCCCATTTCACAGCTGTTCGAATTTCATCCAGCTGTTCAGCAGCTGCATAAGCCTCGGGCCAACTGACTGCACCCCAAGCCAGTAGAGTAGTCGTCGCCGCCATTGTAAAGCCAA
Source organism: Synergus magnus (assembly GCA_032275165.1). Classification (NCBI taxonomy): domain Eukaryota; kingdom Metazoa; phylum Arthropoda; class Insecta; order Hymenoptera; family Cynipidae; genus Synergus; species Synergus magnus. The sequence continues at coordinate 7,616,793 of JAUESH010000033.1, forward strand.
ATTTCACAAAATCACCAGCTAAAAATGACTTCATATCAATTTTATTATTCTAGATAGAAAAAGGAGTAAAAAAGCATTTTATGACATTTTTCTCAGATCAATAGATTCCGAGTTATAGAGTTTTTAAGTTTTCAAAACGCAGATAAGAAGCGCGAAAGCAAGGGAGGCGGAACAGAAGGCGGGAGAGCCCAAAGTCGCGGGAGTGGGGACTCGGTCAGCATTCTCGAGACCGTCCGCTGCCCTACATCAAAATCTCTCTAAATCCGAAACTATAACTCTAAGGAAAATTTCGTAAAATGCTTTTTTACTCAGTTTTTTACGTAGAATCTGATTACCTCGTTATGTTTTAATTTTATCTAACCAAAGCTGAGATACATATAAAACTAATATAGTCCAATTTGCAAGTTACCATCATAATATCCTCCTGTGAGGTCTTCGCCATTGTGGCCCCGATCATTTAGGGCAGAATCTCCTCTCCATGGAATCCTATTATTAGCAGGAAGTTTCCCTGAACGCTGTGCTTCGTAGAATAAAAGGGACAACTCCAGAACTCGAGCGTAATCACCCTCTTCTTCGATTGGCTTCACATAGGTCGCAGATGTCTTTCTGTCAGTCGAGGCTGCCGATGCAATTGCAAAAACCTTTTGAATAAAATAATATATTTCATGTAAACTTCTATTAATTTAAGTGAGGGTTTAAGTAACATTTTTTCACTTCTGATAAATCATTTTTGGACTTGTTGCGAGTTGGTGAAATCGCAATTTTACAATTGGTTTCAATCTGTCGGGGTTCGAGTTCTGTCAAAAAATGTTTTTCTTTTCTTTTTTAAATGTTAAAAATGTATTAACTATTGATTCATATTAGTAAATTTCCTATAGGGTTATTTTCACGTTTTTTTAGTACTTAAATATTATATTCATGAAAGTGAAGAATGAACTTTATAAAGATAATAATTGAATATTCTATATGCACTGTCGAGTGATTAATGTCAAGAGGATCAGTTTTATAGGCTTTTATATCAACTCGAGGTCTTTATTCATGCAAACTTCATTTTGTCCATTTTATTCGATGCTCACCGTCCCTGTCGTCATGTGACTTGCATCTGCTAAACTTAGCTCGTTCATGCATATAAATCAATGTGTCAATAGTTCAGACAATTGTTATAAATAGTTATTATTTAATTAAAAACTAGTTTGGAATGTGATAAAACTTTTAATTATTCAAGATTTCTACTTATTATTATCATTATTTCTACTACAAAGTTGGCCCCTGATGTCTTAAAAACTAATTTATGAATTTTAATTTATGAAATTATTTTTATTAATGACACCCGAAATTTATTCTCAAATCTGTAAATTAAATTAAAAAGAGCTTCTTTTTGGAAAGTCTAGGGTCGATTTTTTTTCCTTTTGGGTCGGAAAAGATTAAAGAGTTTCTGCTTTGAAGTCCTTAAAGGAGGAAACGTACATGAGAATATAATAATGAGACTCGTATTTGCAATGTGTATTGGCACTTGTTATGCAGAAATTACTCGGACGACGAACTCGGCATTTTCTCAGAAAAGAGGTGTGGACCTCAGAATAAGAAAGGCGCCCAACGGACACGAATGTCTCAAGACGTTTTCAGGACGTCCTAAAAACGTCCTAAGTCAGACCAAATAACGTTCTAAAAACATTAAATGTTCCAAAGACGTTTTTAGGACGTATTTGGAACATTGGACGTTTTTTGGACGTTTTTTGACCTGACTTAGAACGTTTTTTTGGACGTTCTAAAAACGTCTTTTAAACATTACGTCCTAAAAACGTCAATAGAACGTTCTAAAAACGTCCTTAAATTTCTTGCCCGCTGGGCGTAAAAGGACGAGAAGAAAGAAAAAAGACAGCACAATTTTTTCGCTAAATAGAGAAAATTTTAATTAAAATCTAATGTAAACCGATATATAAATCAAAAATGAAAGAAAAGATTATTATTCTTATTATTATTATTATTCTTACGTGTTCAACAATTTTTTCGACCAATAGTTAAATTAAAATATAAAAAAATTTTCCAAAGATGATTTTTGAAAGTCAGATTTTAAATCCAGTTACTAGAAGAATTATTCCGATCATAATTATCCTATTTTTAATATAAAAAAGAGATAGTGTATAAGCTAATAAAAAATGTTACGACTTTGGATAAGTGGTGCGTAAAGCTATAAGATATATACATGATGGAGATGGAGACCGGAAGTTGGTGTCTTTCAGCTACTTCCGGCCACGGGACCACACTCTATGACAAAGTTTCTGGTTTCATTTAAAAAAAATGAAATTTTTTATTTAAAAATGAATAAAAGAGTACATATTTAAGAAGAAAATAAATTATTACATAAAGAGAATTATTTTTATTAATTTTGCGTTATTTTTTCATTAAAATCGATAACAAAGACGGTTACGCCTTATTTGCAAATCAAGGATTTATATCCTACGCAATTGCCTTTATTAGTATTGCAAATCAGTCGGCGCCAATCAGACGGCATTTTTGATTAAAAATTATGCAAATCAAACGGCTTTCCCCATTGGTGATGTTGGGTTCAAGCTTCAAGGAAACAAATCGGGATCATTTTCATTCGTTAAAACATCCTAATTTATTTGAAAACATTTTTACTACTTAAGAAAATGTTAATTAGACTGTAATGTATTTTAATTTATTGAAATTGCAGAGGGAATTTCTTATTCAATTTCGAGATTTAATTTTCCCGAAAAATCGAGATTTGCACGGAATGGAAAATCAAGAATTTCTAATATGTTGATGTCATGTAAAACTTTGACTTACCGTGACGCAGACGACAAAGAGTTTAGAATTCATTTTTCCTGGAATCCGTTGAATGCAAATCTTCTATTAATTAAAAAATTCCAATTGTTACGTCAATGTGTCAAGAGTCGTATGATATTGACAGCAGCTTTCCAGAGCAAATCCAGAAGTAATAATAATAATATTAGTTTCGACGATCATGTCAATTTTTTGAGAAAATCGAGAGCTTTAAATTTTAGAGCTTTTATCCTCGTTTAACAATTTGATCAATTTTGTTATATTAATTATTTTCTTTCCTTTCGTTTCTTTTCTTACTCCTTCATTCCTTTTTTAGTAGAGGAGGCTAAAAATAAAGAAAGGACAATTGGAAATTAAAAGCAAGCATTGAGAAATTGAAAGGAGAGAATTCAAAAATGTTTCTAATCGGTCAAGTATTATGTTATAAATCGAAGAATTAGCATTCCGAGGTGATAATCCTTGATGGAAATACCGACGGTGTCTAATTAATCGAGCGAATGTTTATATTCATTCTTCAGACGATAGACTCGAAGCAAATGCCAGATACTGATAAAAAAGTAATTTTACAGCTTTATCAAATTTTTATTGTTTTTTTACTGACACGTGGCTTTTATTTTTATCTCTAATTCAATTGCAAAATGAATTAAGAAATTTTTTGCGAAATTAATTAGCATGTTTTACTCGATTTTGTATTAAAATGTTTAAAATATCTAAACACACTGGCTTAGAAATTAAGCTGGATGAAGTAATTAAGTCTGGATTCTCGATAGTAAGAATAATATAGAGCCAATTTGTTTTCGTTTATTTACAAACAATTATTTAAAGTAATTATAGTACAGAAATTTTTAAGTCATTGAATAAATATATAAAATTTTTAGAGAATGTATAAAAGTTTTATTTTCGAAAGATTTTTATTTTAAAAAAGTCAGCGGAATCGAACGCCTAGTCAGGCATTAAACTCGCCTTAAAAAGAAACTGAATCGTTTCTCGAGGATTTTATATGCATAATTTTTAAAACAATGTTTTATTTATTTTGTAAATTTCGTATTTCGTGCTGATAAAATATTATAGAGGTTTTTATTTATATTTATGTAAATTATTATTGTTCACTGTTCGACGGTAAAATAATAAATGAACTATAATGAGTGCTATAATAGTAAAGGCTATAAAAATTGTTAAGATATACTTAAAAATATTTAACAAATAACAAAAGAAAGAATGAATTCATTTTATTTTTATAAGGCGAGAATATTGACTCTTTTTTTAGAGATCGTAAAATGCAGTAAAAGGATTCATATCCAATCTCCATTTGGTTTTAGAGAGAAATTTTATTATCCTACAATTGTTCAACTGCAGATTACAATACTTTCACTGAATTAATAAAAAGAATAAATTAAGGGAGTAACGAAAAATACGGAATTATAATTGTCCGAATTTTTAAATTTCAGAAGCCGAAAATTATCGACTTATAAAATTTTCGGATTGAAAAATTAATGAATTCGAAAAATAACGAATTATTAAATTCGTTAAAATGAAGTCCACAACTAGATACAGCGAAAAATGTAATCAATTAATTAATATATAAATATTTAATAATTAAACTTATTATTTAAATTAAAATAATTCCCGGCAATTTCATAATTTAAAAAATTCAAATTTCGGAAATTTAAGAATTTGGGGAATTCAATAATTCGTTATTTTGATAATTTGTTAATTGCACAATTCGAAAATTTTATAATTCGAGCATTTATAAATCGATATTTTTATTTTTCGTCAATTTCTCTACTCGGTATTTATTTTTTCGGTATTTTTAGTTTGTTCCTACATTTTTACTTTTACCTACTTTATTTGCGATAATAAATATTATTAAATTAAAAAATTACATTTCAAAAAATAGAATTCATAAAATTGTGAATGTTGATATCCTGTAAAAAAATTACAGGAAAATACTCACTTTTGGATTTTCAAAGAGGATCAAGCCTAGACATTTTTATTTCCAGAAAGTTTTCTCGACCTTTTTTACATAAAATTATTTTCCTTTTTTTATACCAAATAAAAAATTGATTAAAACTGCACTTGCACTTTCACAAAGATAAATAAAATCTGAGAAAATGGTCTCCACGCGCAGAATTTTTAAAAATTAAATTTTTTTTTGCTGGAAAAAAATTCTCGAGACTATGTGATTAAGCAAATGATGAGAAAAATAATTATTACTGAACGTCTTAGCGCGTCGAGAATCTATCGGTTACTGATTGACGAAAGACAGATCGCCGGTGTGCCGGTGAAAGAATGAGACAGAAAATGAAAGAGAAAATGAGAGAGACGGAATTTGTGCAACTGAGAAAGAGAAAGTTCATTGAAAAAAATTTCTTTGCGTAAATTACTATTTTTCCCATGTCAAAGTCTTCTATTCTTCTTTGTAAAATTTTCGAATTTTTCTCTAATAATTAATTAAGAAAAATTAGGAGGCTACATGGGATCACGTAAATTTACCGAAATTTTTGTTTAAAATTTATTTTCAAAACTTTTGTCCAAAATTTCTCCTAAAAATTTTCAGTCTAAATTTTGAAGAGAAATTTTCAATAAAAAGTTTTAAGAGAAATTTTGAACAAAAGTTTTGTAAATAAATTTTAAACAAAAATTTCGGGAATTTTCATTGTTGGGAAATTTCAATTTCGGGAATATTTAACCTCGGGAATTTTAAATTTCGGGAATTTTATAATTTCGGGAGTTTTATCATTTCGGGAATTTTAAAATTCGGTATTATTATTTTCATTAGGGAATTTTATATTTCTGAAATTTGTATTTTTCGGAAATTTTCAACTTCGGGAAATTTAAATTCCGATGATTTTCAATTTCGGGAATTTTAAATTTCGGTAAATTTACGTGATCCTGGCTTTTATTCATTTAAATTAAAGGAAAATTTTTAAATTTACAAAATTATCTAAGGAATTCGAAAAATACAACTTTCTTCGATTTTGCATTCTATTTTTTCTTATTTTTTTAAGTGTACAATTATAAAAAAAATTCTTTTTATTTAAATTATTTTTTAGTTGTAGCTGTTTTTCAGATATACACTATATTTAAAATTTAATAATAATAGTACGAGAGTATAATAGTATTGCATAATATTTTAAACCATTGGAATTGTCATTAACTTGTCCCCAATTTGAAATACACATTTTTTTACAAGAATAGCAATTCCACCTGAGTGATGTTCGATTTAAAGTATAGAGTAGTAATAACTAATTACACATTATAGTTTCGTCATACAAAAAAGAGGTACACGAACTGCAACCGAAGTTGTCATTCACACATTGAAAATTCGCTTTCACTAAGGGGATCGAGACCGTACATGAAACACATACATGTAGTGTTGGTTGCCTTTCCATTATACGAGTATGAACTCGAGACTTTTTCTGTTCTTTACTTACCTCGAATTCCCACCGAACTAGAGGGGAATTCAACTGTTCACCTGTCATGTCTCGATTACAATAATAAGTCACATTGCAACACAGGGCCTAAAATATACTTTAGCTCTACAGATCTCAATGAACAAAATTTTAAAAAAGTTAATATTATTCAAAATATACAGCGTCAAAAATCGACTGCGGTCAAAACTGTGTCCATCGAAATTTCTTTTGTTTTTATTATTTTTTGGGGCTTTAATTATAATACATAGCATAAAACCTAATATAAGACTTTTCAAGCAAAAAAAAAAAACAATTTTTGTTTAAACAAATTGTTTAACAAGCGAGATACGGAAAAAATAATAGTGCCATTCCATTCTACCAAAGAAATTACATAAATTATGTATATTTCGCAATTTTTTTATGGACCTAATTGATGATATAGTATAAAAAATCAATTAAATATTATAAATATTGTATTTTTACTGCATAAAAAGTTAACAAATTTTCGATTTTTAAGACATTTGAAGGGCTTTCGTGGGCTTTTAAGAAATTTCAAGAGCTTTCGTGGGATTTTAAAAAACACGAATTAAAAATTTTTTATTTAAAGTTTTCTTTTTATTTATTATTTATAATTTAAGGCATTTTTTAGCAATTTTAGGGAATTTTAAAAGATTTTAAGTGTTTTCTTCGATTTTTAAGAGATTCCAAGCGATTTATAAATTGAAATTCTTAGGAATTTCAAAGAATTTTATTATATATTTTCTTTTAAAAAATATATAAATTTAAAAATAAATAAAAATCCAATACTAATTCCGTTTATTGTAACACTTATTTCCATATTACCTGTCAAAGAAATTCTCAAATTTCACAACTCTATAATTTTTCTAGTCCAATTTTTTCTGAACAAACCTTATTTACATACTAAATTCCTCTTCATTATTTTTCGTCTAAAAAATATTACACTAGCTTTTCATCTCCGTATACAAACTAATAATTTTTTTTTACATAAAAATGTTCCTCCTAGAAGTAATAAAAAATTTGAGCTAATTTTCGTAAATCCTACCTCATCGAGATTAAAATTCGATGAAATATAAAAATCACTTATTTCCATTATCATTATTTTTTTTCAATCAATTGAAAGTTGTCTAAAAGATCCATCGAGTCCAAAAATCGAGTCGTAAGTTTTTGGCTTCCCTGGTCGAAGCGCCTCGTTTGCTTTCACGGATTCTTGTTCCTTAAACCACGGACCGTATTCCTCTAATTTCTTCATCCAAGATTCTGAAAATAAATGTTTTAAAATTTTACCCCAAAACCGATGTATTATTTTTAAATATTTTAAAAAAATATTTTTACTGACTATGAATATCTTGAATAGGGCCAGCTTTGCCCCCGTATTCCGATGGCAGCATTTCTTGAGGAATATGATCATAAAGAGTCTCCATTGTGCTATGAACAAATATCCTGTTTCGAATTTTTTCCTTGAGAAAAGGCTTCACAAAATTAATTATTGTATCCACCAAGGGGCTGACATTAATGACATGGACTTCCTTTAATTTTACAGGATATGCTTCTTGGACACACACCAAGAATTTTTTCACCAATGCTGGAGTAAATTTAGCAAAATGATTTGGCGTCGCGACGGTGGCGTCCAAAATGTAAACATCACCCGCTACACCCACAATTTCATCTTTAAGTCGTACGTCTCCAATCATTAAGACTAATTTCATTGCCTCAGCCACGTTTGGTGTTGGGAGATTTTTGTCGATCCCACGCATCAAAATCACTCGGCGACCATTTTTTGTGAGTCCTGGAAGTGGGGGTACTTGTCTGAAAATGAAAATACAATTTATTTTCCAAATATCCACTTTTGATAGTCGAAAGACACGTAATATTATTCTAGGGGAAAATCTGAGAGGAAAAGTATTGTACAAGATTTTTTTATCAGCAATAGTTTCCGAGTTATAAAGGTTTTAAGTTTTCTCCCATGAGGCCTTGCGGCCGAAGTCAGAGAGTGGGGGGCTTCTCCCACTCTTCACGCGACGCACTCGCCCCGCCGCTTATTGAAATTGCTCTAAAAAGCGAACTACTCATTTCTCAGAAATTTGGATAAGAGCTTTTATGTTCAGTTTTTTTACCTGGAAGCCAATTCGCTAATTTTTAATCCTAAAAAATGTAATACTTAATTATAAAAAGCTAAACACTTACACAATACTACAAATTTCTCTCATTTCCGGTCTGGTAATGTCCCGGTTTGAAAAAAATTCGGGAACGAGTGCTCGCATTGTGAAATACATATCCAGCTTCCTTTTGCATTTTTCCAACGAAAATTTGCAGCCACGAAGGAACGTCATTATCCTGTAGTCGTCTGAAAATACAATCTTATGTGAAACAACGAAGATATAGTTTCCTTGTTGTAAAAAAAAAACTGTTTTTTCTTTACAGGAAATATGAAAACAGGTTTTAATTCAATCGATTCTTTTATAGCAATCTCACAATAATTTCTTCCTTGAATACCGGTTCGTATTGGCGACCTTATAGAATAAAAGAATTCGTCCTTGTATAAAATATTGGGTATCATCCTGACCAACGAAATCAATAAAATAAGTTTAGTCTCACCATCAAATTGAGGTAGATGTGGTTGTTTCGTCAACCACAGTTTAATAGTTTCCACATCCTTATCCCGAGTGTCAACATTTTCGTTCAATTCCTTCCGAATCTGCTTCGACATTTCCTCTGTTGGATGAATTAGCAACATCTGCAAATTAAAAATGCATTGTTTATTTTTAACAAATACATACTCCTGTTGTAGTTAAAAAGTTGAGCAAAAAAGTACTTTGCGAAATTTTTCTAGAATAAATAGTTTCGGAGTTAAGACGATTTTAATTTTACGGTCGGGCCGAAATGCGGCGCGAACCGTAAAGTGGGGGAAAAGTTCCACGCGCCTGACTTCCCCCACTCCAACCTTCGGCCCTTGGAATCCTTTATATTAAAAGCGCTCTAACTCCCAAACTATTGACTTCTAACAAATTTCATAAAAACCTTTTTTATACAGTTTTTCACGCCGAATACTACTAAGTATTTTATAATCCCAAATTGTCAAGTATAGACATTTTACTGTCGATAAATGAGCCTGTAATGATAAATGAGCTTGTAATAGAGCCTCATTTCAATATAT
>JAUESH010000033.1:7634549-7655991 GCA_032275165.1 Synergus magnus
CGTGAAATAAAAATTTTTCAGTTAACAATTTGTAATCTTGAATCTATAATTTGCAAATTGCAATTTGGAATCTACAATCTACCTTTTCTCACTAAATGGATCGTCCGTAATTTCGTCTTCCGGTTTGATGGATTTTTTAGCCTCGGAAGTTTGAAGGACCTTGTCCATTCCTGTCACTTGAAGTTTGCCATTCGATATTTTTTCGAGTGGTCCTATCTGCTCGGTTTCAATAACGAGTCCATTGTCCCAACCAACTGGAACTAAAAGAGATATTTTCAATTAAAAATAAAGTTTTTCTCACAAAAACTAAAATTAAAATCTGAATTAAATATAATTAAAAAATCGACAATGTTAATAAGCATTAATTATGATTCTATTAATTATCGTATTGAACAAATAAATTACCAGATCGATCTAGAGAAAATCCACAAGAGAATGTTATCCCGAAAATTCCGAGGAAAATCCACGAGACTCTCATCTTGAAATCTGAAAAGAATGATCAAAATATTTTTTTAAAATCTCGTTAGAAAATAATTTATTTGTATTTTCAATAAATGAATGTAAAATGATTTAATCGTCAATTGTATTTAAAAAAAAAATTGAATAGTTTAGATTTTCAGATAGATTGTTTGGCTAAATAAAATAAATTTATTAGATAAAAAAATTAATGAATAAAAATCTGAAATTAATTTATAAAATAAATAAAAAGTGTAGTAAGTCCATATACGCATTTAATCATCAGACTTGATTAAATTTTTTAAGATTTAGAATCTCGAAGAAGAAATTGTGGCTAAAAAGTATCAAAAATGAAAAAGAGCGAACCTTAATTTTCAAATTTAAGAACTTTCCAGCTTTTTCTGTCCCACAAGAAGTTTTTTCTCGATTTTCCAATAAAAAGTAGTGACTTTTTCGTTTCCTTGAAGGCCTCCACTAAACAAATTGTCAGAAAACAAAAATCGCTGTCTAGGTAACGAAACAAGTGAGAATCGAGAATGAATTTTTTTCAATAAAGAAGCACGTCCTCGGAATTGAAAAAATCTCTATTCTAATTCAAATTTTTAATAAAAAAACGAACTATATCTATTACAATTAATTAGTTAATTCAAATACAAACAATAATATTGAAGTCGTGTAAAATTCTCATAAAATTAGTTAATCAAGAACGGGACACGATGATTTTTTCATTTAGTTTCAAGGACACTAATTATCATGTTGACAGGGTTATATGAATTATAGTCTGCCTGAAAATAGAACAAAAACGTCAAATAGTTTTATACGATTGACCTATATTGTACGTTTAATTCTCAAATGAATGACAACCACTTGTCTATCGACTTGACCATAATGCGCATTCTGAAAGTAAACTTATAAAGTCAAATTAAATATTGAAACCTCTAATTCTTGTGACAATAGTTAAACCCCCACGAAATTACGATAAAAGTTGCGGCTTACTTCTCTAACGATACCTAACGATCCTTAATTAGTCCATATGAAACCCAAACACTTTTGATAATGAGAAATCAATTGAATCTAATTTCCATCCCTCGACTCTCTGAGAATATGTAATACTGTCATTCATGATTCATAATTATGCATTTGACCTAATTTTGTATGGGATTAACAAAATATACCTAGAAAATAAATACCGAATGCATAAATTCACGAGAAATAAAAACATCGAATTATAAATGACCGAATTTTTTAATTTCCGAAATCAAAATTTATTGATTTATATAATTTCCCAATTTTCCAATAATTAACGAATTACTAAATTCGCTCAAATTTTTAAATCCCTGAAATTTCAATATATGCGGAAAATAAATAATTAATTGTAATAATTACTAATTAAGCAGTTAAATTTATTAATTATTTTTTATTTTCGGGAATTTTCAGTTTCAGGAATTGCAGAACTTGGTGGAATTTAATAATTCGTTAATTGTATTATTCCGACATTTTATATTTTGTCATTTATAATTCGGTATTTTTTATTTACTTTGATTCTTCCTTTGATTAACAAAAAAATACCGAAAAAATAAATACCGAATGCATAAATTCAGGGAAAATAAGAGCATCGAATTATATATGACCGAACTTTTAAATTTCCGAAATCCAAATTTATCGAATTTTGTAATTTCCCAATTTTCCAATAATTAACGAATTACTAAATTCGCTCAAATTTCTTATTATAACTTGTAGATTGCACATTATGGATTGTAGATGTAAATTTTTATTTTGTAAATTCAATTGAATATTGCAGATAATAAATTGTAAATCTTTTACATTACATCATTATTGACTATGTATATTGAAAATTGTAGATTTGAGATGGCTTACTTTAAAGTAATAGTTCTAGATTATTACAGATTCATTATTTTCAAATTGTAGATGCCACGCTATAGAGTAAAAAATGGTAAATTTGCATTTCACGCTGTGGTTTCCAGATTACAAATTCTAGATTATAAATTGTAGATTATACATTATAAATAATATGTAGATTGCAGATTGCAAATAGTAGATTCTAGATTTCGATTTGTAGATTATAAATATAAATAACATAACGATACTTTTTTATTTCGTGAATATACACCTTAAATATTGCAGCAGTCAATAAACGGATTAAAAAGAAAAGTACACGAGACTCTAAGCCAAGGTAAAATACATTTTTTCCGCATGCCTCGACGAAAACGTAAGTTCCTATCATTATTTAATATCGCCGAGCAGTATGAACCTCAAGTTCAAAGCTTCCCGGATGAAACGTTCTTGGCATCGATATCTGTCGAAGATCTGAATAATTAAAAAGATTCCAGAGTCTAGGCGCTAAGACCAAGAACGGAATGGCGCTCTCAGACTTTCTGACGAGTCACAAGTCTTCGTTCTGCGCATGCGCCTCGTTACCAAGCGCCGATTGGTCCACGTTTGGTACCATCGCACAAGCCGGGATGCCTTCCACTTCTGGAAGGGGCAAAAAGAAGTTCTCAGGGTGGAAACAAGAGGGTGCAAGTTTCAGGAAAACTGGCCGATGTCGAAGACGTCGCGACGGAGGCGGGCAGGTTTGCTCGTTCGTCCGAAAAGTTCGCTACGGTAGTGATCAAAAGTAGTGATTAACGTGAATTTCTTCCCCATCAATCAGCGATATTTTTTTGTGTTTTTTGTGCTTGTGCCCTTCTACTCAGTGACTGCGGATTTTTAAAAAAGCCTCCAAGGTACGGACGACCTGTTGCTGTTCTCAACTTCCGGTATCGAGAAGATGACCTTCCAAGTCACCTTTCCACGCCATTCAGAAAATTTTTATTCCTTTTTGAAATTTTTTTTTTTTTACTCTAAAGAGATACTTTTCATGGAACCAATCATTTTTGTTTGTGTAACATATTAGGGATGGAAATAATAATAATAGTAATTAATAAAAGACCATATTGGTAATTGGAATTAATTTCAGTGCTTTGGACAGAAAAGTGAAAAGGATGATTTTTAAAATGAATTTTCGAATATTGTTATTCATAATTTGATATTGACTTTTAATAAATTCTGAATTTAAAAAAATCCATCGTTTCCACGTGGAATAATCTCCTTAACACCCTTGATTGCATTTTATCTCGGTTTAAAGGGGTTTGATCAATAATCTTATAGCTGCAGGTGAATGCCACGTATAAACATAAAATCGGACTTTACATATCTCGAAGATTCTATCGCTATCTAGTTCCTTCTTTTGTATAATAAAATTTGATTCATGGTATGAAAGTGTAAAAGTTTAACTTAAAAAAATAATAAACTTATAATAAATACACAAGTAATAATAAATTTAGTTCAAAAAATGAATTTCGATTAAATGTTTATTGTCGGTCCCTGATATAGATTAGTAAGATAAATAATTATAATTAATTAATTTAAAAATGAAATTAATTGAATTAAATTTAATTTAAAAGTTTGATTAATTAATTAGAGAATATTAATTAACAAAAAGTTATTTTCACTTTTTAGATGATGAAATTCAAGCAACAGGGCTTGGTCGCAGACCTAATGCCCAATATTCGACTGATGCAAATCAGTGGACACTTTATGTTTAATTATTATGGAGAAGCCAAGAAATTTGCCCACAAAATCTACTGTTTCGTAAGTATAAAAATAATTTTAATTATTTCGCTTACTTCTATAATTTAAAAATGATTTCGGATTTAATGATTCAATTATTTGAGAATATGAAGATTTTTGAAGATTTGAGGATTTGAGGACTTCAGAATTTTATTAATTTGAAGATTTGATTTGAGGATCTAAAAGTTTAAAAGTTTAATGATTCAACTCCTTGATTATTTGGGAAATTGATAATTTAATGATTAAGTTTTCCTATTCATTACGAAATTCTTGCATAATTTGAGGATTTGATCAAATTCATCTTCTTGACAATTTGAGAGATTCATCATCTTTTCATTAAATTATTTGATATTATTCATAAATTTATTCATTTATGGATTTAACGATTAGAAGGATTTGAAATTTGATGATTCGATATTTTTATGCATATTACTCACAGTTTTAATATTGTTTAAATATGTTATTTTCATAATTTGAGGTGTTATTGTTTATTTGCTATTATAAGAAGTCGATGACTTCACAACTGGAGAATTTGAGCATTAGATGATTTGAGAATGTAATTATTTAAGCAATTATTCACCTAAAAATTGAATTCTTTGAAACTAGTTTTTCACATTTTCCAAAAAAAAAAAATGTTTATATTTTTTAAACAAAAATGAACCTTTTTTGTTAAAAAGCATTGTGTAATGACTTGATTATTTAATTACTTGATCATTATTTTATTCAATGATGTGTTATGAAAATTTGTATACTTAAAAAATTGAACTTTTCGTTACTTTTCTGAGAATCTGATGATTTTGATGATTTGATGATTTTGTTGATTTGATGATTTTGATGCTTGGATGATTCACTAATTCTATGATGGGAAAATTTGTCATTAAGTAATTCCCAATCAGTTTTTAGTTTTTAAACAATACCTCGATCATTTCGACTTAAAAAGTCAAAACTAAAGACTTTTGACAATTTCTCATTCCCACTAGGTTCACTTATTCCTGATCCTTACCCAATTTGGATGCATGGCCTTCAACTTAATCCTAGAAAGTGCGGATGTGGATGACTTGACTGCGAATACGATCACGATGCTCTTCTTCACACATAGCGTTGTAAAACTCGTGTACTTTGCCGTGAGGAGTAAACTTTTCTATAGAACCTTGGCAATTTGGAATAATCCTAACAGTCATCCACTCTTTGCCGAGAGCAACGCTAGATATCATTCGATAGCATTAACAAAAATGCGAAGATTACTTTTCTGTGTGGGAGCTGCCACTATTCTTTCAGTCATTAGCTGGACCGGTCTCACTTTCATAGGTGAATCTGTAAAACATACCATAGATCCTGAAACGAATGAAACATTGACAGTCGAGGTGATTATCCCTTTTCATATTTTTATTCACCTTTTATTGTCTTTATTCAACTTATTGCCAGTTGTCAGTTGAGATTTTGGCTATTGAACTTTATAACAGCTGTATCTACTGTATTATTTATCAACCAATTTATTTTGTTTGTTCTAAAGATCCCAAGACTGATGATTCGAACATGGTATCCATTCGATGCAAAGCATGGAATGAAGCACATCCTGATGCTGGTCTACCAGTTTTATTTTCTTCTTGTGACGATGACGGACGCCAATTCCTTGGATGTTCTGTTCTGTTCGTGGCTGTTGTTCGCTTGCGAACAACTTCAACATCTGAAGCAAATTATGAAGCCTCTGATGGAGCTGAGTGCTACTTTGGACACGGTGGTGCCCAACAGTAGTGAGCTATTTAAGGTCAGTATCATAATAATCGTTATACAAGTGCAAACAATCAACTTTGTACTAGTGAAAACAATCGATAAATAAGGAATAACAAACAATAAGTGAATAACAAACAATAAGCAATAGGAAACAGACAAGAAGCAACAAACAAAAAGGAACACTGTACAAATGTTAATATAAGAAACTGCAGACAACAAACTATAAGCAAAAAAAAAAGCGGTAATGGACAATAAACATACTTTTAACAAGCTAGATACAATTACAGACAATAATTTATAAATAACAAAGGAAAACCATGAGGAAGAAACAACGATTTTGAAGATAAGTATTAAACGTGGAAGCAGGAAAAAAAGCTACAAACAATGGTAACAACAAACCAAAACAAAAGTAAGGATACACAAAAAACAATAGAAAGCAAACGATTAGCAAGTAACGAACAGACAACAAATCACAAACTAGTGAAAACAAATGATGAATAAGAAACAACAAACAGTAAACAGTAAATAACAAACAATAAGCAATAGGAAACAGACAAGAAACGAAAAACAAAAGGGAAGAGTGTACAAATGTTAACATAAGAAACTGCAGACAACAAACTATGAGCAAAAACTACAAACAATGGTAACAACAAACTAAAGCAAAAGGCTGTAAGGATAGACAAAAATGCAATAGAAAGAAAACGATTAACAAGTAACGAACAAACAACAAATCACAAACAAATAACATATACCAAGTAACAAACAATAAGAGACGAATATACACATGTTATTAATCTAAAAACAAATGTTTCTCTTTTTAGGCTGGTAGTGCTGAACATTTGAGGGATAATAATCAACCTCCTTCATCAGCTGATGAAAACAACATGCTGGACCTGGATGTTCGAGGAATTTACAATAATCGACAAGACTTTACAGCAACTTTCAGACCAACTGCAGGAATGACCTTCAATGGAGGGGTTGGTCCCAATGGCCTCACAAAAAAACAAGAAATGTTGGTCAGAAGTGCCATCAAATACTGGGTCGAGAGACATAAGCACGTTGTAAGGTAAGGTTAAATCTTATGCATCATTATTGAGGTTTCATGATTTAATAACCCAAATTATTTCTTTAAAAAAATCAAAATTTGCGGATTTGACGATTCCTCTTGGGGATATCATTATTTTTTGTCCGAATGATTCCATTAGCTGAGAATTACGCGTTTCCATAAAGATAAAACGGGAAGATTTGATGATATGATTTAATCTTTGGATGATTTGAGGACAGTTTCTTCTTGATCTCAAAAAATTGATGATTTGAGAAGAGTTGTTTCTTGATCTTAAGAAAATAGATGATTTGAAATCTAACACCTTTTTTCTGGTTGAAAAAGAATTATCTTGAGCAAATGCTTACATCCAAGGCGAGTATTTCGAAAGCTTCGAAGGTTAGTTATTAATTACATTATGTAAAAATCGAAACAATGCACGTGATCGTGTATATCATAAACTCGATGAACTCCCAGTGACTCGTGTCTCTACACGACTCTACCTGTATGCTCTAAATGATTCATGATGAACTATGTCGGCCGTCTCGAAACTCCGGAAGTATTCAGTGTCTCTCGGTTTTACTATTGTGCTCGCAACAATTTATAAAACAGATTAATAATTTGATGATGTGATGAAATTGACAATTTCTTCATTTCATAATTCAAATTTATAAAAATTGATCATTTTATTATTTGTCATTTTTAAACAATGATTGAAGATTTGAGAAGTTGACGACTCGATATTTGATGATTCGATATTTGATGATCTTACAATTTCTGATAATATCATAGTCTCAGATCTCGGTTATCTTGATTTTACAACCGTTTGACGATTTGAGAATTCAGTCTGGAGGATTTGATGATTTGTGGATTGCAGTATTTAGGGATTGGCAATTAGATGATAACAAATTGATGATTTGATGATAGGAAGGTGCTAGTAACTAACAGACTGCAAAATGTTTAATAAAAAATCTGATTTTTATTAAATTTCAACAAATAAGAAAATGCAAGTCACGAGTTGCGCCTCGGTGATTCCAGAGGGATGTATACTCGCTTAGGAAGCCTACGAGTGGTGCATTTCTCACGCTTATTAACTATTAATTCGAAGAGTGCGCGATATTGACCGCAACGGGGAACGTGCTTCATGGCACGAGCAATTCGTGGGGTGTTATGAGAACTGCTGACAATCGTAGACGATTGCACGCAATCTTCAACCCTTTCACTAATATTTCCTCTTTGAGTGGCCTATCTCACGATCTATTGTCCAAGAAGATCAACACTATTATTTTTATACTCGGGTAAATTTTTCCCATTGTTTTTTTTTAAAGCATTTGTATTTAAATTAAAGCTATTTCTTCTTTTGATGATTTGATGATTTGATGATTACATTACACAAATAATGGATATTTTTCGCTGAAACTTAGGAAACTGGGAAAGAACATAAAAAAATACTTCTAGTGAATATTATTTTTTTGAAAAATTGAAAAAAAAAATTACGAGGCCGGTGAAACCCATTATTTGTGGTAAAAAAGGGGTTATTTTTTCACATTCGGGATTTTAGTTTTACGAAAAAAAGACGCCGCCCCTAAAAAAGTTTGAAAAACTGAATATCTAAAATGGCGTCACATGCCCTTAATATCTAAAAAGGGTAAAATTATTATACATCATTCAGAGAAGAATATAAATAGCAATCATGAGTAAAGTCAACATAACGATTTGATATTAAGTGAAAATAGTCGTAAAGCACATAATGAACCGCAATTTACTGTAATTATTCGAATAATGACTACTAAAAATTTAACGTTTTCCTCCAATGTTGAACTATTTTTAAACCTCTTAAGCTCTGACAGAAAAATTTGTCCACGTGTTATGTGTTCCACATTTATTTATCCACTAATTAAATTAAAATTACACATTAGCAAATTTAAGAAATCATTTATGAAGCAATTATTTTAGTACATTTGTGTCTTGGTAGCAGAAAAGTGAATTAAATAAATAAATACTTGAGAAATTATGAAGGGCCCATCACTCGAATTTTGATGGTACATTAGATTTCAATATTTAAAAATTTTCAAAAGATTTTAAGGGATACCAAAAGATTTTTTAGGAATTTTAAAGGATTTTAAATGATTTCAAAGGTTCTGATGAAATTTAAAGGATACCAAAAAATTTCTAAGAATTTTACAAGATTTTGTGTAATTTCCTGGGGTTCTAAACGATTTCTAGTAATTTTAAGGTCAAAACATTTTTAAAATAATTTTAAAGGATTTCATAGAATTTTAAGAGATTTTTCTGAAATTTTAAAGATTCCCAAAATATTTTTATGAGTTTTGATGAATTTCGTAAGTTTTAGAAAATTAAAAAAAAATCCAAACGTTTTCAAGAGATTTCATAGAATTTCTTGAGCGAGTGTGCAGCAAATTTGAAGAGTGATCATTGATCAACCCCTCGAGAATTTCAAGAAAATAATACAAATAATCGATATAAGGGACATTAATGCTCCGATAATTTGTCAAGCCTTTATTTACTTCTAACAAGGAAAAAGCATTGAAATCTCCCAGGCTCGAAACAAAAAAAAAAAAACAATTCGAATAGAAATTATTTTTTTTCAAGTTATGTAAATTCTTTTTTATTAAAAAAAATATTTATTCTAATCAATAAAAGTCTAAAAATACTTTAACCTCCGTAATTTAATCACTCAGCTATTTATTTAAAGCCAAAAACGTCCCAAACATAATAAAATCAATTTTAGTTCAAAAAATGACCGCTAGGTGTCATTTAAAATCTTGTCTCTCGCAAGCGGTATAAACATCAAGCCCTGAAACTACTTTTAAATCATTTTTTTATCGAATAATTTTCTTCTGTAACGAAAATACTGAAATTTCATTTGAAAATAAACAAAGTGGTTTAATATAAAAGAAATTCAACGAGAGAATGAACTTCTCTCCCAATTGAGAAAGGGACACTGCCACCAAAATCGGCCGCTAGGTGGCAGATGAACATCTTTCTCACAAGTGGTGAATTTTTTACCTCAAAAATCAGATTATAAGAGTCTCCAAGCGCGGATTGATGCTTTCACTGAAAAATTAATTCGCCTTATAACACTTTCGATAACTTTTGTTTACTTTCAATCCAGTTAAAACTTTTGCAGACATTTCTTGTTTTTTTTTTTTTCTTGACCAAGTAAAATCGGGATTGATCAATGCAGGGAGTTATCCTAAATGCCTAGAACCCTACTTACTGCCCATCCGAATGGGTACAGTAAGTGAGGCAACTATGTCTTCCCCATACACGTGACATGAGCGTTTCAAGGCACTACACATCGTACTTATTGATCTTAGAGTTGGCAATGAATGACGATAACTCGTCAGCTTGATTAAATAAATAATTTTTCCAACTTTAACAATTTCTCCTTTAACCTTTAATATATATGCTTTTTTCGATATGAATCAGCCGTTCGTTGTCCACTAAACATACCATTTCGCCAAGTTTAACTTTCTGGCTCGTCAGACTAAACGATTCCTTCCATTATAGTAAATTGCTCAGTTATTATACAAGCCTTCAAGACCACGTCACTGTATACACTGTAATAAACGATCCGAAACTCTCCTATATGAATTATTAAGCTGTAGAGTCTTCCAAGGAGAATTCCGAGAGAAAAGAAACTTCTGGCTTAATTAATAAGAAAGAATAGAGATTTATTGATTTTATATGTAGACAGGGTGTCTACTAAATTTTTCCCAAGAAATTCCCGCATTTTTCCCGATTATAAATAATGTAAGATCCCTTTTACGACAGAATCATCATATAATGCATTGTGGGTTGCGACATGCGTAATTTGCTCGATTGCAACATTAAAATTCATTTAAAAATTATATTTTGCTTCCTCGTAGAGAAGTTTCTTTTTAAAGGATTTTAAAATAATTCCAAAGATTTAAAGAGGTTTAACAAAAGTTTCAATTGTCAAAAATATTTAGATTAATTATTCGGAAAAGTTTTTTTAAATCTACTTCCCGCATCAAAAATAAGTCAAGCACAATTCCCGGATTTTTCCAGATTTTTTTTTCAATTTCCGGACAATTCCCAGATTTCCTTAAATTCCCGCACAGTGGACACCTTGGTAGGGGTCGTTTTTTGCCATTGGATAGATTCCGTATACAAAAAATGAGCGATTTATATTCGTTAGGAAAGATTTTATCGAAAAAGAAAAACGCGAGGTGGGGCGCTTCTGGAAATTTCCCCACCTCGAGACTTTGAGTGCATGGTAAAAGTTAGGATAAAAGTATTTTTTATTTTTTTCAGAAGAAATAGATTCCTAGCGAGTGAGGAAAGAGTTTTTAGCGTAAAATTTTTAAATATGAGTCTTGGAAATATAAAAATGAACCTCAAAATTAAAAATTTTGCATTCTTTTTTGTTTTTAGGTTGGTAACAGCTGTTGGTGATGCCTATGGCGTGGCTCTGTTGTTGCACATGTTAGCGACGACTATAACTTTAACTCTCCTTGCATACCAAGCGACGAAGGTAATTTGAATATTTGAAAGAATTAATTAAATAGTTTCAGCTTCAAGTTTTAAACTTTAGTATTTGAGGAAATTTAAAGTTCCCGAAAGATATTGATTGAAATTATTATGTTTATTAAGAAATATACTTTTAATAGGTAAATGGAATTAACGTTTACGCTGCTTCCACGATTGGTTACTTGTTGTACACTCTGGGCCAAGTATTTCTTTTCTGCATATTTGGAAATCGACTTATTGAAGAGGTAATTTAAAAAAAATTAAAAAGTATTTTTTGGTATTTTAAAAAATATATATTTTTGCCCTTTTTCAGAGCTCGTCGGTTATGGAAGCTGCTTATTCGTGTCATTGGTACGACGGTTCAGAGGAGGCAAAAACTTTCGTTCAAATTGTCTGTCAACAGTGTCAAAAAGCGATGTCAATATCTGGAGCGAAATTCTTTACTGTATCCCTCGATCTCTTCGCCTCTGTAAGCAAAACATTTAATACTACACTTGTTTTACATTAATTTTTTTTAATTAAATAATTTGTTTATTAATTTTGTTTCATAATTAATTTTTTAATTAAATAAATTTTTCAACAGGTCTTGGGAGCTGTTGTTACTTACTTCATGGTGTTAGTGCAACTGAAGTGAAGATCCAACTTCATAAATCGTACAAATCAAAAAATGTACGAAAGCGTCCGAAAGACGATTTTTCAATGCAAGTCTTGCAAAAACTTGGGCCTTTATTTCCTATGCCTTTAATGGTAAAAAACTGAAATTCAGAAGCCCGGAATTTACTCGATTAATCCAAGAGAAAAAAATATAATATGATTTGTTAATTTTTTTTTAAGAACGTATGTGGAAATATTATTATCTTCATGCAGACATTTTTTCTCTTGGTGTAAAAGAAGATTGAGTATCAAGTACAAAAGGAAAATTTTTATTTTTGTTTAGACGAAAAGTAAAAAATTCATTAATTAATTATTAAATTATAATGTAAGTTCAAATTATTAGTAATAAATTATCAACTAAATTAATTAAAAGTAACTTTAAATCATTATTAATCATAACGGATCATAAAATTAATTAATATGAAAAAATTCTTAGATGTCGATTTATTAAAGTTTTTATTTCTTGGAAGAATTCAATGTAATATAATTTCCTGACAGAGTAAACATAATCTTGACTATTTCCTATAATGGGGAAATTACATACACAATAATAAAAAATAAAAACTTAAGGTCAATTTCCTCTTCATTAATCAATTATTTCAATTTGAAATATACAACAATGGGGAAACAATACGCTGTATTCAGTTATACTTAGAGTGGATTGTAAACATTTTTTTTCTTCGGCCCAAACAATTTTTTTCTTAATTTAGGAAATACCTATCAACTTTTATTTTATATTTTAAAATATTTTTTAAAAAATCCAATTTTTGGAAAAATGAATGAATAATGGGAGAAAAATTATTTTTAAACTCCACTATGATAGCCGTTAAAATAATGTATTTGTAAATCTATGAATCTATTGATCGTTGCAATTGTCATTTTCTCTAATTTGAAGATTCCCTTTTTTCACCATAATGTATATTAAATTAAATTATACATTTAATTAATGTATAATTAATTCAATAATTACAAATTAAAGTTTCGTTTTTTCCACTAAGAAGAGCACAGTATGTAAATACAAAAAAAAAAGTTTTGTAAAAATAAACCTGTAATCGCAACACAAAATTCTTAAAATTAAGATTAACGACACTGATAATATAAAAAGACAGAAAGATTTTTGCAATAAGATTCTGAAAATGAATGACAGTATACAAAATTTATAAATAACTCTAATCATTATAAATTAATTAAGTTACAATTATTTCAGATAATTAATAATATAGTTCATTATTGAAAATAAATAGATAATGATTATAGTGTGTAAGTAAAAAAGAAATTTATCTAAGTGACAGTGCAAAACAATGTCCACATTCTTGAAAGTGCGTGACTTTTTTTCCTGGATTTTGGTAGATTAAAACTGTTTATTTTTACTTTTTTAAAGAAATTTTTATTTTATACTTGCATTAATTTTTTATTCATAATTTGCCTCTACAGTTTTATTTAAATATCTTATTGTACTTGAGTAAGAAATATTGTTTAAATCACTGGAAATTTAAAGAAATATTGATAATAGATTTATACTGTATTTATAGTTTTTAGAGTAAAATGCTTTGATAGGAATTTTATAGTTGCTTTCACTAGTGGATCCGTCCGAAAAATCCATTTCTATTGCTCAATTTTTTCACCCAATAATTTTTAAGAGAATTGTGCGAGATTGTTTTATACTCGGAAAAGTTATTTGTTCAATTCAACCAGATGTGTTAATTAATCAGATTAATTAATATCCTAATTATCTTCATTAATAAGATTTCTGCTTTTTATTAAATCGATATTTACTTTTACTATTAATCACTCAATTTTCAATATTTTTAATTAATTATAAAAAAGGGACATCTTTTTGCCGATAAACCAAAATCCCGAATATGAAAAAATACCAAAAAAATAATTCCCGAAAATATTTATTAACAAAAATAGAAAATTACAGAAGTTTCAATTTCCCAAAAATGTAAAATATCCGAATTTTCAAATTCCCGAAACTTATCATTTAAAAAAATATTTTTTTTTTATTTTCGGGAATTTGAAAATTCGGGTATTTTATGTTTTTGGGAAAAATTTTCGTTTTTCGGCAAAAAGATGTTGTTCCATAAAAACTCAAATTTTGGTTGAGTTTAACAAAAATTTTCTGGCCTCAGTTCATAAAGAAAATATTATCTCAAAGATATTTGTTTAATTTGTGAAAATTAACGTATTTCCAAACAGTTCTTTCTGAATATCTATCAAATTATTATTTTTAAATTATATATTGAACTTTACCTGCAGACTTGTTTTTAATAACGTTAAGATGTTAATTTTGTATTCTTAAAAAGAATAAAAAATTAATTTATAAAAAAAACGTTTTAATACGTGTATTTATTAATTAACTACATGCAAAAAATAATTGCAAAGGAATATGAAAATGAATATGAAATATGAGTATGAAAATGTTTGTCTGTGTGTGCCTTGACAAATTAATGTAGGGTAGCATGCGTGATAGAATTTAAGTAAAAATAGGCCTTGTTACGCTACAAATTAATTTTCAGTATTACGAATAATCGTCTTTCTGTGTAAATCTGTATTATATTTATTTAATAAAATGGTACAAACATGAAGATTTCGCATTTCATTCAAAAGTAATAATGGATACATATCTGTTATCTAAGCATTCTATAACTGTTACATTACTATTATATATTAGTTATGTAACATATAATTTAAACATTTCATTGCAGTTTGTAAAATTACTTTACAACTTGAAGTGGTTTTCCGTTACGAAATTCCAGAAAATTCTTTAAAATCACTAAAAATTTTCAAATCCCTCAAAATTACTAATAATATTTTTGGATTCTTTAAAACATTAATTTAACTAGCATGTAACCAGAATATAACATTTATAAAACTTCAATATAACTGGTATGTTACAAGAATGTAATATCTATATAACATCAATATAACTGAAATGCAACGAGCACATATAACACTTATATAACATCCTGTGACGGATATGTAACGACTATGTATCACGTATATAGCATCAATGTAACTGGTATGTAACGAGTATGTAACCGTTTTATAACACTTATGTAACAATAATATAACTTACGAAGCTTCACAAAAATGTACTGTCTAGTTAAAAATGAAGCTTTTTTCCAATTTTGGACCTTTTGTGTGATTTTTATGGAAAAAGGAGTAAATTGGCGCGAATTAGGTTGCGCATGCTCGTCACCGGGAGCTCAGTGTTGAGGGAGTTTCGATCGACTTGGGGATTGCGAGAGATGAAGTGGCAAGGGTTACCTCGTGCCTCGCTGCCTCTCCACGCGACTTTTTTTCGATAACCTCTGGTTTTATGACAGAAAAAAGCGCCTCCAGCTATTCCTCCCAAAAGCTCGCGTTTTCGCGATACAGTGTCATGCTCCTCGTTGTTTACTTCCGGTCTGGTCCAAGTGGGGTGTCTGAAAATAGGGCTAGCAATAAGGAGCCACTAACCACCAACACGAGGTGCAGCTCCAGCATCCCAGTCCGAAAATCCCAAGAAAACGGTGTTTTTTGAAACAGTGTGTCACTTCCCCTTTTTGCTACCCCCAAATTTTTGAAAACCAAAAATTATTCAAAAGCATTTCAACGAATTTACAAATGGACACTTGAATTAAATTTAAAAATAACAAAAATTCGTTACAAAACTTGTTAAACGAAATATGAACTCTGAGGACAATAAGGAAAGTTATGACTGAAAAAATGACAAGAAAAAGTTAAGAAAGGATATCGATTTTTGACTTTGAAATTCCATTTGAAAAATGAAAAAATTTAATACATTAATTAACAAATTGAGAAGTGTATGAGCGTTCGTACAATCAGTTTCAAAAGTGTTAACGTCGAAGTAAATACAGATATAGTAAATATAAAATTAGTTTAAAATAACTTAGTTGAAGAAACACAAACGTTTTAAAAATCTCTGGAAACGAACAATTTTCTAAAGGAAGTTCTAATTCTAATTCTAATTCTAAGCGCACCATTTTTTACGTCAAGTACAAAAATATACAAAGTGTACTTAAGCGTTAGTGAGAAAAGGGCTAAAACGCTGGAAATCTGGAAAGGGTAAAATTTGGATTTTCAATTCTGAAGGTCATTATCAACCTTCATCATTGCGACGAAAGCAGTCGGAGCTTGGAGGAGAAAAAGCCTCCAACCCCAGAGACAATGTCGTAAGTTAATTAACTTAATTTATCATTTTTTTTTTTGGATTTTATTTATTTTAATTTAATACTAATTATGAGGTTTCTATTCACCTCTTAAACCTAGAAAAAAAGTCTCAATATTAATGAAATATAGAAAATTAAAGTTTGAAATTGTATATTACAATCAAAAATGAAAAATAAAATTAATTTGTAAGTATGAGTGTTATTTGAAAAAAGGGAGTTTATTTTTCAAGTTTGTTTACTCGGGGAAATTTTCTCCCTGAAGAATGTAATGGCAATCAAATTAGGTTCAAGGACTAATTGGTATTTGCTCGACCGGGATCTTAGAGATGGTCGCAGAGATCGATAACCCATTTTGTTCTTAATATCTTTACTGGAGCCCACCTTCAGCCCCTTATCAAGCCACTCAGTGACGGTCACTTAACCCTCGATTAGACTAAACAAATTATATTCAGATTATCCACTTAAATCCAAATAGAGGGACGAACGAAAAATACAGAAAAAATAAATACAGAAATTGACGAAAAATAAATAAATAAATAAATAAATATATATATTTCTATACAATTCTACGAAATCCTTTAAAATTCCTAAAGCTTTTTTGAAATCCCGATAATTCCACAACAACCTGTAAATTTCCTAGAAATTTTTTTTAATTTATACAAATCTCTTAAAATCCCTTAAAATCGACGAAAACCTTTAAAATTCATTTAAAAAATCTTTTTATATCATAAAATTCAACGAAATCCCTTAAAATATTAATATAACTGGCATGTTACGAGAATGTAATATATATATATATATATATATATAACATCAATATAACTAGTATGTAACCGTTACATAACAGTTATATAACAATAATATAACGCACGAAGCTTTTTAAACCTTTTGTTACTTTTTGAAATCTCTATTTTTAGAAATCATTTAGTGTCCCTCAAAATTACATAAAATTCTTTAAAATTTCTTTTTAAAAAACTCTTGAAATCTTATAAATTTCAGGAAAACCTTTAAAATGCTTAAAAATAATTTCGGATCCCTTGAAATTTCTTAAAATCGTTTGACCCCTTAAAATTACATGAAAAGTCTTAAAATTCATTTTTAAAAAACTTCGATATCATAATATTCCACAAAATCGCTTAAAATTCCGTAAAATCCTTTAAAGTCCTTAAAACTTTTTTGAAATCCTGTTAATTCATTAAACGTAATAATTCTGATGGTTCGCTAGTCGGGATAAAACCAACCGCTTCCGCTTTATTCATTTGTGTCGCTCTCTGATAAAAAAAAGATGAAAAATCCTCCTATGGAAGACACAGGAGGAGATTAAATGAAATTAAAAAGCGTTGAAAAACCCCAAATGAGTTCTTTCCAAAAAAAAAAAAAGTAGTGGTATGAATTATTTAAACTTTTAATCGCCGCTAGTTAGGTCAATTAAAATGTTTAAAGATGGATTTTTCAAATAATTCCTTAATTGTACAATTTTCAAACTTTTTATTTCGGGAATTTATAATTCGGTATTTCTATTCTGTATTTGTTTTTTCGGTATTTTTAGTTAGTCAAATTTTCATAATTTGTAAAAAAAAGTATTTCAATGCAGGTTTAAACAGAATTCAAATTTAGTTATTGAATTGGAAAATGTGTTTTTACGTAAGGTATGAAATTCAATCGAAGAGAAAAATATGAACGAGATTGTGCAATATATTATTGGCATTCAATATTCTTCTTTTCAATTGTTGGTTCTTGCATTCCTTTTTTATTGAATCTTTTTTTTATAGTCACTGTTATTACAATATATAAAAATTTATAATTCAAATATTTATTATAATTATATTATATTTTTTTTATTTTTCGGAATTTTTAATTTTCAGAATTCATTACTTTTGGGAATTATTTTTTCGGTATTTTTTCACATTCGGGATTTTGGTTTTTCGACAAAAAGTTCTCCCAATAATTTAATAAATAACTTTAAAAAATTATCTATGATATTATAATTTTAATTGTTAATTAATTTATTTATTAAAATTATATTTCTTTTTCAGCAATTTTCCAATGTCGGAAATTTTCTTCTGTCGTGAATTTTCAGTCAACCCATAAATATTTTCTATATATTTAAATTTCGTCAATAAACATTTTCGGTAAATATTATTTTTACTCGGGAATTATTTTTTCGATATTTTTTCAAATTCGGGATTTTGTTTTTTTCGGCAAAAAAATGTGGTCCCAAATAGGAACCAAGCTTCTTATTAAAAAATATCCTTTGTTCATTATTTAATACTAGGTCGTAATAAAAAAGGATTCAGAAAACTGTATGAAAGAGAGATAAAATCCTTTTTATGGAAAATCTCACAATTGACCTCTTTGACGGTCCACTTCAACTTTTTATAATACATACAGGCTGGGTTTTCAACGTAGGGGTTGAAGTACTTATAGGAGGGGAGATTTACCAACAACCGCTTCTCGTGTCTAGTCGCCTCGCAAATGTCACAGTGTAAAGTTGCTCCATCTACATCTCTCTTAATTTCGTGAAATCTAATCCAAAAAACAATTCTTTCATCGAATTCAATTACTATAGCACTAAGAAAACAAAGAAAATTCAATTCCACCCCTCAATTGCCGAAAAAAGTGATAAATTTAATAATTGTCTATCGAAAGCAGAAATTAATTCATAAAGTGTAGGTCATAAAGCGTTTTATTGTCGTATAATTTAATTAAAAATAAATAAAATGAATATAAAGTGCAAAATTATTTTTTCCAACAATTTCTAGTCCAAAATATTATGAATTATTATAATGAAATTACATTTTCAATTTGTGCAGCTGCTTTTCGAGGAATTTCTGCAAATTAATGCATGAATGGGGTTTTACTTTTCTATTGGCGTTCAACCTTCCATAAACAGAAATGGGAATCAGAGGGTGGAAATAATAATTAGATCGAAATTGATTTGCATTTCGCAAAAGGAGAAAATTAGTAATTAAAATTCTTTTATTTCCTCACATTGGATTATACAACAATTTTTAATTTATTAAAATTGTTTAGTCATTTACATAATTAGAATTTGAGTTATCAAAAATCAAAATAATCGAAAAATCACATAAAGTCTTTTTAGGGTGTTTTAAATTTTTTAAAGCAATAAATAATAAATGGTGGAAGTTTAGTGGAATTTTTTTTTTAATTTAGAGATCTTTGAACGATTTTGTTTGCCACTCCCTTTTAGAATTGGACTTGGACTACTTGGAAAGAAAAAGAGGTGACGCATGGGGACTCGAGATCACAGACAGTACTTCGAAAGAGGAGGAAAATCCTGCTGACAGTCTGGAACGCGTCAAAGTAGTTTTTTTAGGCGCTCCGGGGGTAGGAAAGACCAGTATCATCAGGGTAGGTTAAATTGAATTTTTATTCTTCACATAAATGCTTTATAAAGTCAATAAAAAACTTGTAGTGAAGTTTTTATTGAAAAAAAACATTTTTAAAAATAATTTTTAAAATACATATATACCTATTTACCCCCAAACACTTTCCAGAAATAATCTAACTTTAATTATTCACCCCTACTTTTCCGGGAGTCAATAAATCTAGATTTAACCCCTATTCAGTTCTACTTACCCGTATTTTGTATTTTTAATTTATTATTTCATTTATAAGTTAATTCACCCCTTTATTTTATTTAATATATTTACCCCCCTACTTACTCCGACTATTTACCCCTATATTTTATTTAATATATTTACCCCTATTTACCCCTATTTCTACATCTAATAAGCATTTTAAACCTACGTTTGGCTCTAATTTACCCCTATATATTCCCCTAACTAATATTTTTATTTACATAATATAATCCGCACTTACACCTAAATTACCTCTACTCACTTTCACCCCTCTAATCCCTATTCATATTTATACCCCTATCCAGTTCTAATTACCCCTATTTTGTATTTTTAATTAATTATTTTCTTAATAAGTCATTTTACCCCTACTTTACCCCCAAATTTCTATTTAATCTATTTATTCCTATTTACCCCGAATATGTCCACCCCCCTTACTAAAAATAATTAAAAGTAATTAAACTTAATTAAAATAATTAAAATTAATGTTGATATTTTTTATAACATTTTTTGATGAATAAATGAGATCTGGAGAGCGAATTGAAGACACTAATTGATGCTTTAGATTTAACATTCAAACCAGAATATAACAATTCCACAATGTCTCATATTCTGCCCTATAAAGTGTACACATCGACTTTTTATTTCTCCATCGGTGAAGCTGCTGAATACTACAAATGATAGCAGCAGTGAATGCATTTCAATTTACGTTCGATCACGTGTGAGAGAGCAAACTCAAATGAACGAGTCCACTTTAGTATCCTTATTGATTTCCGTTATAGCATAGTGGCAAATCGTCATATTTGCATGTCACCCTTTCCAAATGAACCAAAATTACGCTTTCATTCAATAAGTTAGCCTCTAATTTTTGACTGAAATTTAAAAAATATTTCTTATTCAGAATGTTTTAAAATTCCAGTCGTTTCGAATTGATCCCTCATTTATTCAAATGTCTATATACAAATATGGATAAAAACGTATTTTATAAAATATTTAAACATTCTTAAATTTGAATTGTAGCAATTCGTCTGCAGCGAATTTTCCGAAGAGTACAGACCGACGGAAAAAAGGGAGACTTACCACCCTAGTGTTGTGTTGACAGAAAAGCTCTATGAGGTCAAAATTACGGATCTACCGCCCATTCCATATTTTCCAGTCAGCTCACATTTGGAATGGACCGATTTTCGATATTACGGACTCAGGAGTGCTACTGCCTATGTCCTCGTTTTCGACCTTAGCAATCAAGACACTTTTCAGGTTTGAAATTTTTATTAAAATTCTTTTTTCGTCTCCCCTACTTAATCTGATAATAAGTTTTCTTTTAAAATTAATTTTACCCCTACTTACTCCTATTTCTAGCCCGTATTGCTACCCCTAATAAGCATTTTTAAGTTTCATTGGACCCTAATCTACCCCTATTCACTTTCATCCCTCTTATCCCTATTCAACTCTCCTACATATTTATACCCCCTAATATAATTATTAACCACCCCTAACCATATACGTAATATTCAACTTTTCACATAGACGTATTGAATTATTCACCAAAATGAGAAAATAAAGTTTCTGTAGCATTTATATAACATTTCTGTAATATTTACATAACATTTCTGTAGTATTTACATAACATT